>JANPWJ010000141.1:0-15089 GCA_027406325.1 Blastocystis sp. subtype 2
GGATTCCAGATTGTGCAGAAAACAACGCATGAAATGGAGTTCAAAATCGGGGCGAATTTGGACGGCTCTCTTTCCCAACAAACACAGCCTATTTCTACACACTAGGGTTCCTAATACACTTGTCCACGTCCTCCGAGAATTCGAACGGGGAACTGATACACATCGGCGTGTACTCTGGATCCACGTCTCTTTCGCACTACACTTCACGCAACAGAGCTGCAATTACGTGCTCCCACAACCTGTGATGACTCTTGGTCTCCTCGAAGAGATTCACCTCCTTCAACGCATCGCTGCTGTCCTCGTAGATCTTCTCCAAGAAAGCGACGGGGTTGTTCGGCACGAGCACCTCCACGTCCATGAACTTCATCTTCTTCAACGGGATCAAGTAGTCCGAGAAGGCTTCGTAGTTCAGGTGGCGAACCACCACACCCACGGGCGTTTCTTCGCTGGAGCCCGTGTCCTTCAGGTTCACGCCGAAGCACACGCTGCTGTCCTCCTCATTGCGGATGATGTCCAGTCCGAACGCCGCCACCTGCTTCAGCGCCGCGCTGTCTGAATCTCACATTCCACACCGTTGCCCACTCGAAATGTCGAAGTAGTCACACTTCTTCTTCGTGATGGGGTTCATCGTGGTGTGTGTTCGTGAAGGCTCCAATTCGGGTCAGGCGCAAGGATATATCCCTCAATGCTCTCCACCCACGGGAACGGCATGCCCAGCAGCACAGCAGCAAACAGCTGTTCTATGGATGAAGACGCGCAGCCAACCGAACCGTCCAGCAGGAAGAAGGGAATGGACTGCGCGTTCAGCAAGGAGGAGGTGGCGTGGAGCATCACGCGCTGCGACAGGTAGTACGCCGGAGGGTGGTAGATCTTGTTCTCCTACGCCTCACGCCACCCCACACCCCACACCTCGTACAGCGCGAAGACGGGCTCCGGCAGCGTCATGACCTCGCCGTCGCTGTAATGGACACTCGCGATGTGGTACTTGGTCGCGAACGCGCTATCCCTCACACAACTCCTCCACACGCACCGCTTGCTCTCCTCAGGAAGCTGGTCCGCCTTCTGGAAGAACACGTTGCACGCGCGCACCTCCGTCTCGTTGTACTGCGCGGCGGCGATGCTGTTGAACTTCAGAATGGAGCCGGGACAGAAGCCCACCTTCAACTCGAACGACTTCAGGTCCAAGTAGAAGGCCTCGAGAAGAAGAGTCAGAGGAAGCGGCTGGTTGGGCCACATCTGCTTCAATGTTTCCGTGGTGGTGATGAAATAGGGTCCGCCTCGCTCGCAGCGCGCGTTGTTTCCGGGGAGCGAGTCCATGTAGCCTCGTCTGATGTGGAGTTCATGATTATGATACGACAACTACGCGTCAGCTCGATCACTGAACAGCACGTCAAAGCAGCTGCCATACAACGTGTTGGTGGCAGCGTCCTCCAGCATGGGAGAGGCCACGGACACCTGGTTCGACTGCACCAATGCGAGGAGTTTCGGGATGTTGGAGTTGTGTGTGAATTCAACGGAGGAGTCAACCACGAGAACGTACTTCGTTGTCACCGTTGCCAGTTCCCTGCACGTTACACCGCGGCTGAGCTGCTACGATAGAATCTTCGTGGACGCTGCGAGGTCGTTCGGCTAGTCGTCAGCCAATCACAAGCGAGATTACTCCATCCAAGTAGATCTTCTTCAGCGGGTACCATTTGTTCAGACTAGGGGTCAGCAGTCAGTGAGAGACGCACATGTCGATGGACTCGGATGGGAACTTTGTGGTCATGCTGCAATTGCCGCAGAGAATGATAATCGTCACATCCACGTTCATGTTTGCCTGCACTATCACACTGCCAATAACCATACCTTCATCGGCGGATCCTTCTTGACGCTCTCCTCGTAGTAGTGAGAGACATGGCTCCAATCGTACGCACTCTGTGAGTTACGTCAACGACGAAACGGAACGGGAGTCAAGAGCAGGGAACCAAAATCGGGCATGATCGACTTCTCGACGTGGGTCGTTTCGGGAGCAATCACCACCGTCGTGTCCGTGACCTTTCCGGATTGCGTTGCATCGCGCTACCATCACACCCACACATCCAAATCCCACCGTTCCAGGAGACAAGAGACAGGCGCTGAGCTCGTCCTTTGCTGAGGACAGGATCCTCTCCGTCCTCTGCTGCAGTTTGTTAGCCTTCGATAAGCGAATCTTCTACCCATCACACGCGCACAATGCGCCCACCAGATTCTCGAGATCCTTATTCAGCTGAATGATCTATCCATCAATACAAACACACAGAAATACAGTATTCTCTCGCTCCTTGAGTGCGTATTCCAATGACGCAATTCGGTTGTACTTCTACTTCATTATCCATGGAATGCAATATGACAATTCCTGCTTCAGTGCTATCGTCAAGAACGGGACAGACAGGGCAATCTCTCCTGAATGAAAAGGACTCCTGGTAAATGATAGAATATTCAAGCAGAATTACGGAAAAGAGGATAAGAATGGCGTTTACTCCAAAGGCAGCAAAAACGACAATTACGGAGAACAGCTGTCTATCCATTGTCTACGGCAAGTAGTATGCGCGATTGGAGTCGGATCGATAATGAATTGCTGAAAACAAACAATCCTCTGTGACAGTCACTCCTGATACTACTGATTCTCATTATTCAGATCCAAGTTATGGATTTGCTTGTCATCGACGATTATGCGCTTCGGGATATCACTCAACATGTCAATTCGCATGCCATGCGGTTTGCCATTGCGATATTGAATAATGACCTTCAGAGAGCCGTCGCGGTAAAGCGTTCTGAATCCATTGACCACGCCGTTCACCAGCGGCTCCACCCAGTAGCTGTTCTCGTCCTCGTACTTGAAGTGCAGTCCCGTCTTCTCGTTGTTGCGCAGGCGGAACTCCTCTCTTATCTTGCCGTCCACATAGTACGCGTACTTGAACTCCAGAACGTTATCGATGTAACTCACGAAGAACAGCTGTCTTCCCTTCTCGTCGAATCCCAGCGACTCGCGCGTCAGCTTGTCGTGGTGGTAGGTGGCGATCACGTGGGTCTCGCCGTTCTCGTGGTAGAAGTAGTGCTCGTTCTCGCGCTGTCCGTTGATGAACAAGCCCGTGAACATGCAGTTGCCGTTGATGTAGTACTGGTCGACGTAGCCCGTCAGCTCGCCGTCCTCGTTCAGCGTCAGGGTGAAGTGGAGGTTGTGGTTGTTGTAGTAGCCTCTGTAGTGGGTGAGGTAAACGCCGTTCTCCTTCACGCGCTTGGCCTCCATCATCACGCGAGTACCGTTGAACCATATACAGTGACCGTCCTCGTACTGCTCCATCGTGTAGCCTCTGTACTTCTCAAGCAACTCCTTCTTCTGACTGTACTTCTTCTCCTCGTCGATCTTGATTCCCAGCTTTCCCTCGCTGCCGTCCAGCTTGTAGTACGCGATCTTCTCGCCCAGCTTCTCGAGCTCCACATCGTCATCCACAGGGTCTCTGCCCCTATTCACTATCGTTCTTTCAGGACGAATAATGGTGGCGCAATCGTTGTCAGTGTGACCACCATACCCCATGTCCTGCTCGCCGCAGAAGCCAATGCTCTCGTACAGCGCGTAGCCCTCCTTGCTCTTGGGATCGATTGGACGGTTCTCGTTGACAAGGTAGATCATGCCATTCACGTAGTTGATCAGCGACTTGTTTCCGTCCATATCATAGAGGAAACAGGGTCCGTGGAACATACCGTCTTTGAAGTACATTTCGTAGTGAATTGGACCCTTCCGGTTTTCCAACTGCTTAGCCTTCTCCAAAACCAGAGCCTCCTCCGTTTTCTGAACCTCCTCCACTCTCTGAGCCTCCTCTGTGCTCTTGTCATCGTCCATCTTCTGGCGTTTATCCTTGTTCTCGCCATCATTAGGGGTAGTGTCGTTTGACGCTTCGCGTTTTCTGTCCTCATTAGGAGGTGGGAGAATGCTCTGCTGCAACTCCTGTATGCTCTCATAATTACTTGGGAGCTTGTCGTAGTACCACATATGCGGTCCATTACGCATTCCGTTCTTGTAGCTTCCGGTATGGGAAACCATGCCATCTCTGAAGTACTCGACCATTATTACTACGCGCTCCTTCATGCTATTTGAAGCATACAACGCCTCCTTCTTCAAACTCACTCCATCTTCGTAGTACTCATAGTAGTTCCCAACAAGGATGTCATTGTGGAAACAGCCCTTCTTCACCACAATCATACAATTGTCCTTCGTAGTCTCTCCCTTCGGTTTCTGGTAATAGAAATTCCAGTTTTCCTTCAGGTCATCCTTGAAAAACTCGTCCTTGATACAGTACTTGTTCAAAAGGAACTCTCGGTAGTAGCCTTCCTTCTTGTCCGTGTTCTTGTTGAAGTCCGCTTCAACGATATAATCGTTCGCGAATCTGTAGAGCGTGATACCATCTCTCTTTCCATCCACGTACTTCTCCACCTTTGAAAGATTACCATCAAGATACACGAGCACATATCCATTCGACAGATCGGCTGAATCAGAATAGGTACAGATCCTTCCGTCCTGGGATCTGCGGAAGTACTTGATGTTCTTCTTGTACTCAGGCAGCAGGTACTCCACCAGCTCCTCAAAGCTCCTAACGGGGTCCAAAAAGGTTCCTTTACGGAATTGTTCAACCTTGAGATTAATGCCGCGGTGTCTTTGCGGATTAGGGTTCCAATTATTACGCTTCATGATTAGTAAAAGAAAGAATGGCCCTGTTGTCTTTCACAGTTTGTGAAGGAATAACCGCGGAAACGCTTAACGAATTGCCTTCAAACGAATCGCTAACAAACAATAACGAACACTAAACAAATCCCCTTCGCAGAGAGGCGATTTCCTTCAGCAGTGGCGTCGTCATCGATCGGAGCTCTTCTTCACACTCCTTCTCCATCTCCTCCTTCATGCTCTCCGTTCGAGACACCAGATTCTCCAGCTCCTTTCTAGTTGCTTCGAGATACTGTTTCTTCCTCTCGGTCCTATCTCTTAACCCTGTCCATTTCACACCACATTTCTTTCTGTAGTTGTTCTTCTCGCGTCTTTCTCTCTTCCTCTGCATCCAGAATGCTGCGGTGTGCCGTCTGTGACTCATTCGCTCCACTCACATGTACCGCATTCCTTTTCTGCTTCTCCTCATTATTCAACAGACATGCGTCATAGTCCTTCTTCCTGGATTCAACAAATCCCACTTGCTCCTCGATTTGGTGTTCAAGACTCGTGCTGTGAATGAAACGAATGTGAGGTGCACTTTGGATATCTCAATTCCTGTCGTAATGTCGTGATGTGTGTCTTCGTCGTGCCAACACCGTATTTCCTATTCATTGTGGATACTGCGGAGAGAGCCGATTCCAACCGTTGAACGTCCTGCTGCGCTCTCTTCATTCTCTCTTCTGCCCGTTGCTTTACTTCTTCTCTCTCTGCATTCCTTTTCTCCTTTTCGTCAAGTTCCGATGTCAGAGATGCTAATGCTGCTTTCAGTCCCTGTTTCTAGGGTTGATGAGGATGATGAGTCAAACCCTCGCTCTTAACTCTTCTTCGCGTTGAGAAAGAGTTGCTACTTCCTCCCTTAACGTGTCTTCTTCTCTTCGTTTGTCACGGAGCATTCCACGCCCCTCTTCGACCTTCTGCTTCTCTTCGGTCAGCAGCAACGCTACTTTGCTCGTGGCATCCTTCTGCTTCATCGCTCTGTCTTCCACCTCCTCCTTCTCCTTCGTCGCTGCATTCACATCGGATTGGAGCTGGGTAATGGACGCAGTGAGTTCTTGTCGTTCATTGTGGACAGATGCAATGCGCTCCTGACTCTTCTTCTTCATGTCGTCCCTCTTCTTCGCTCCTTCCTTCTCTTCTTCCTTGAGCTGACTGAGTTTGGCTCGCATCTCGTCCATCTCCGTCACGTGGCTCACATGTTCCTACAGTGGAACTTCACTCCCATCCCTACACTCTCCAAGCTCGTTAGCTTCTGCTGCAGCGCCATGTGCTCCTGCTCCTTCTCTAGTTGCTGCTGCTCGATGTCATGAACCTCGTCGTCCATCTCCTTCACGCGCTCCTGGCGATGCTTCCGCTCCTCATCCTGTCTCCTGAAGCACTCCTCTTGCTTCCGCAGCTCTTCCTTTCGCTTCTCCTGTTCGTCCCTGCAGGTGGAGAGAGCGGTGCGATCTACACTCAAACGGAACAGCAACTGGTACAGGATTGCAACTCCTCTTTCAAGGATGTGTCAGCGGACTGCCACGCGGTGAGTCGCTTCTCCACCTCCAAGAGCTGCTCGGCGATGGACGCCTTCTCCTGACGCTCTTCGTCCACCAACGCGTGGGCCTGGCGCAGTTGCTCGTAGAGAATGGTGACCGTGTTCTTCAGTCCTTCACACTCCAATAGAATGCTGTTGCGCTTGTTCAGGATGTGCGACAAGTCCGTCATCACGGTGTTGTGCTCGTTGCTCAGCTGGAGGTTGAGCAATTGCTGGCTCTGGAACTCTTCCTCCGTCGTCTTCAGCTCCGTAGATAGGCTTTTCATTTGGTTTTGTTGCTTCACTACGGTGTCTTTGTTCACCATTTCGTCCTTCATGATTCGCACTGTTTCTCAACCCCGTCGAGTTACCTACATGAATACATTCGGATATCCGTGAGCATCTCGTCTGACATGGCTCGGTGTTCAACAAAAGCCACAATAGTAAAGGACAACGCAAAGAGAGGGGAAATCCGTTCGGCCAATCAGATTTCGAGCTCCTTTTCTTTCTTTTTCATCATTTCTGTCATCTCCTTCGTCACGGCGTCCGTAATCGAGTCGATTTCCTTCTTCATGCGCTTGATGTCGTCCTCGGAAATCGTCTTCGACTTCTCGATCACCTTGACCTTGTCCATGTATCGCTTTCGCACGTTCCGCAGCTTCCCCTTCTGTAGCTCGTACTCAGAGCCCACCTGCTTGATCAGCTTCTGTCGCGTTTCCTTCGTGGTTCTAGCCATCACTCCCTTCCTCCTTTCCCACTTCGGCACCTGGATGCGGATGGAGTTCTTGTCCATCATGGGATTCAGGTGCAGGTCGCTCGACTTCAGCGTTTTGAGCAACGCCGTGGCGTTCTATCACTTAGTACAAGATGTAGCACGTTACAGACGGATCGAAGGGCGTAACGACAAAGGAGATTTGCGTCTTCGCAGCCACTTGAGCAATCGTGCTCAGAGGAACGACGTTGGAGCCCGTATCGACTTTCATCTGGTCGATCATCCGCGGGTCGAACCGGGACGCCTGTATTTTGGAGTAGGAGTTGTTCAGATAGGAAGAAACGCGCTGCAAATCAAGGAAAGCAGCAAACACGGAAAATGAAGCAGGATATGTCCATGTCGTCGCGTATCGCCTTAAAATCGAGAGTCGGGACCGCCACCGATTCTTGCGATTTCTCCTTCTTCCCCTTTCCTCCCGCTGTTCCGTGACACTCCACTTCCACGACTACATTTCTTTCCGAAGCATCGAACAGAGGGAAGACGCTGAGCAGCCAAACCGCTCACTCGCAGCAAAGATGTTGATAATTCTTCCTGTTAGCAGAATCGCTGGAGCATACGTATCGATCGGGACAGCATCCTCACCAAGCAGACAAAGAATGAGCAATTCGCACTCCTTTGTGCTATTCGGGTACACGTCGAGTATTCTTGCTGGGATGCGATTCGCTTATGCCGTAGGTGAAAACGCCGCATTGGCAGTGAAAACGCTCATTCACCCCCAAGCAGGTAGATTTGGATTTGTTATTGTGACAGAAAGGGGGCAAGTGCAACTACATATATGATAACGGGCAGTTCCTGGAAATACACACCGTGGAGTCGTATCCATCGAGTTGGTTCGTGAATGATCAGGTCATTCAAGGTGGGTTCATTTCGTGTTGTTGATGGTTAGACGGGTCAATGACGATTGCTACTCCCATCCATCCGCTGTTCCTGTGCATTCCCTTTTTCCTCGCCGCACAGTCCACAATGTTCATGCAGTTAGAAGACTTGCTCGTTTCCCAGGAGTATCCAGATGCGGGTATTCTGGCGAACAACGAGAACGTGAAGAAGACAGTGCATCTTATATGCGACGAGAAGCAATCCGGGGACGACCACTTCTATCTCTTCAACAAGGAGAAGTGCATTCAGTGGTTGCAGTCGCGCGTTCACATCACAGAAGAAGGTGGGAATCGTGTTGCGTTATTCCATGTAGTGCTGAAGAAGGAGTGGAAGTCCGAGGACACGGAGTGCCATTTGGAGGCAATTCGGATGATCGGTCGCTACATCAACGATGCTCTGTTCACCGAGTTGTGTGCATCCCTCAAGTTCGCGCTTCTGGACGTCGCTAAGGAGTAGAGTGCAACGCAGCGATCTGGAGAAGAAGAGTGAAGTGGAGCTGCCGCCCCCTTCCCATGAGAAGCGGTCGGAGAGCAAGCAGCCCAAGTCAAAGCGAACGAAACTCACAGAAGCAGCGAAGGGAACGAAGAGTGTAGCATCCTATTTCAAACGCAAGTGATCTGTTTCTTCAACAAACATCCTCAATCGACAATGCAAAAGCCCTCTTCATCTCTGTGTGAATTGGATGAAGAATGGGAAGGGTTGTATTCCCCTCAACCCATCGTGTTGTGTATTGTCCACGGTCGTGAAGAGAGGTCACTACGTGGAGTGTTACAGCAACGAGCTGATAGTTGAAGTAGGACATCGGAGTGACGGAACCAGAACAATCCACTGGGATGGAAAGGAAGAAGAGGGCTAGACGCTACTACTTCAGAGTCATCGACAAGCCGCACCAGCTGGTCTTCATGGTCAACCTCCTGAACAAGGACAACCCCTGCAGCTGTCACCGGCCGCACTGGGAGAAGACGCCTTGCACCCAAATCATCCGTGTTGGGAGAAGACGCCTTGCACCCATATCATCCGCGTTCTTCACTACAGGGAGGAGTACTGGCGTGTTTGGGAGTATGCGGGGAAGGAGTACTCCTTAACAGAAGCTAAGAAGACTACCGGGGAGCTGTGTGACATAGAGATGAGTCTTCTGAATGACATGCTTATTCAGAGGAGCATTGAGAGCGATAGCAGCTTCATTTGGAGAAACGCGTCGAAGGGCAACATGATTTGGAGAAATGCGTCGAAGGGCAACATGATTTGGAGAAATGCGTCGAAGGGCAACGGGCAAAACAAGAAGCGCTTCAAAAGCAGAGGCGAGTACAACGAACCTGTGAAGAGAACAAAGAAATGTCATCTGTTAACAACTCCCAGAGACATGTTGAGTACAATAGCACGTTATCCGTAAAGCATGGTAATATAGAGCTCTTGAAGAACAGATAATAGAGATTAAACAGAACTCCCGTCAAGGAACATCAAGAAGGGCGTACTGACCATAGGACGTTTCTGCCGTATGCTGCAGGGTCAGACACATGCTTGACATACGCAAATGCTGACAAGACTTGGAACTAGAGAACCACTGACAAGCAAGCAGAAACACACTCGCTGAATGGTTCCTCGAAGAGGGCAGCAGTGAAAACACCACACAGCTCGCGGCGATGACGGAGACAACCTCTCCACATCACACAACCTGCAGACGCTTTGACAGCGCCCACAACCCACTCTACTGCTCCGCATAGAAGCAGCACATGCATGCCATGCACGTTAATTGCCCTTAATCCACTCTGGACAGGACAGTCACTATCAACTGTTCCTGACGGTACTTCATCACTCGAGCAGCTATCTGCAACAACGGAAGGTATGGTATGTGGCAGTAGAGCTCAGAGTGGAGGGAATGAAAGCATAGGGCAGGAAACTGCTTTCTTTGATGAAGAACCAGCCCCAATCCATCAACGTATTCAAATGAACAGACATACGAGATTACCAAAGAGTATTGTGTGAATGGAAAGCGTTGTAACAGATTTGTGGTGAATAGTGCTAGGCTGTGCAATGTCATGACATGTCATGAAGCATCATGCCACTACACGCTTCAACAAGCCTGTTTCCAAACGAATGCGACAACAAGTACATTCTTATATGAAAACCCTATCGCATTGACCACAATCGATAGAACCCTACCCTCACTCTGAATCGCCGCCCGTCACAATAACACACTCCCTTGCCTCGATAACAAACACACCACATCACCGCTAGCAACGTCTAAATCATACGTAATCACCTTATTCCTCCTCCTCCTTCACCTCCTCCTTCTCCTTCAGCATCGCTTCGATTGTAGCTTCATCCATTCTACGCCTCACAACCCTCTCCGTCTCCCACTTCGGGGCGTTCTTAAAGAGCACCAATACAACTGTCATATTATCCTTTGAATTCCTCTCCAGACACAGGTCGAAGAGGCTGCTCAAAGCCAGCTCCACTGTCAGTGATTGCCTCTACTCCTCATCTCCGCCCTCCTCGCTCACCAATAAGGAATTCACGATCTGCACGCACTCCTGCGGCTCGGGAATCGCATCCCAAATGCCGTCGCACGCGAACATCAGGTACTGATCATCGTCATTTCGATCGATGATCAGCACCTCCGGCTCGGGAGAGACCATCTGCTTCTCGGGAGGCAGCTCCGTATTCGTCTTGAATGGGAAGTCGCCCAGGGCTCTGGAGACGGCGAGGTCGCCGTTCACTCTCCCAGCCATAACGGAGCCGCCAGCAGCGTTGATACGCTCGCGCTCGGGCAGCTGCTCGTTACTCGCATCAAATGAACTCACGTTGTTGGGCTTGTGATCCGTGCTCAGGGCAATTGCCGCGTCGTTACGAGCGAGCACGCACCGCGAATCTCCTAGTCGTAAACCGCGCCAGGGATGAGCTACCGCAGTTTGCAACTATGATGTGGTGAGGAGTAACGAAGGCGGTGATCGCAGTGCTTCCGCTCCTGTCGTTGTCGTTTTCGCTCTGCTTCGATCGCAGCTCCTCGTCCAACGCAAGGAAGCCCTTTCTAAAGATAGTTTTGTAGTCCTCGTGGGTCGTCTACGAATGACTCTCTCAAACAAGACGCACATCGCGTCCCTTGTACTCCGGCTGAGACAGCAGGATGGGGAGGAGACGGTTTCGGCTACTTCTCACCCCCGCAAACAAATGAAAACCAGTACTCCGACGTGTACGTTCCACCGTGCCCGTCAAACACGCCGTAGAACGCGGTTTCTTCGTTTCCCTCAAGAGCCGTGCAAATCACGTGAGTGTCCTACGCCTCATGCAACTCTCCCCGATTCCACTTCCATCGTGATTCTCCATCCCTGCATAGAGCAACTGTATGCTCTCATCCCATTTGCCTCTTGAGAGTCGCACGTTTTATCAGTGAGGGGTTTGTCTAAGAATGCTCCCATTGTATGTGCGTCGAAACACAAACTGATAGACTAACGATAGGAAAAGCAGGCGAGCTTGCTTTAAATGCAAATCATTTGCACACACAAAATCCCCCCGGTTTCTGGCGATTCCTTCTTCATCCTCTCAAACCAAAACAGCATTCACTCCCTTCCTTTCACCGCCACTTCGTCTTTCCTGCCTCTAGAGAACGTGCTCCCTCACAAACCCTCACCATGGCATTGTGTACATGTCCTTCCTGTACCACCATCCCTCCCTCCACGACCCTCTCACCCTACCCAAGCAGTCTGGAGGGAAACACAAACAAATGGACTCATTCTTCTTTTCCACATGGCTCACTTCTTCCAGGAATCCGTTAGTGTGATCTTCTTGTCCCTCGTGGTCAATTTTGCCGCTGAACGTGGCTTCCTTCGGATTTCTGCGTGACGCGTAGTTGTGGCTCGCATATTCATCTACAACACACCCGACTATCAGTCCATGTCGAGACAGCTTAAGAGAGTGTCGGAGGAACGTTGGTGCGCGTTCTACCGGGTCATGCGTAGTTTCCAAGAAGAAGGACCAAATTGTCAGCGCTAGCGAGGAGAAGAAACAGAAGAAGGCGATCCAGAAGCTGAAGGACGAGGAACGGGTGCGTTTCGCGGGACGCTCGCTGACGACTAGGTACTGAAGCAGGACATCTCCGGAAAGTCGATGAAGGTGAACGTGTTTATCTCCATGTTCATGATGCTGATCATGGGAGTGTTCCGTTCCTTGTACCATTCCGTGTCCTTTGTCACGTGTAGCTACGACGGAGTTGTTGTCGCGAAGCTTCCTTTCGAGCCTCTTCCTATGGTTCGTGGTTTCTTCCATTCCAGCATCCGCGGCACGAACTACTACGACTGCTCGATGGTGCTTTGTGCGTGCAATCTCTCACCCCCTAGATGGGCATCTACATCCTCTGCAACATGACGATTCGTCAAACCGTACAGCTGGGTTGTCGGAGTGACGTATAGCTGAAGATGATCATGGGCACCAACGCGCCTCGCAATTCTAGCGGCTTTGGCGCCATTTGGGAGCAGGCGGAGGAGCAGGCGGAGAAGTACTACAAGGAGGACTAAAGCTATTTGATTTATGGGATGCTCTGTTTGGCAAACACACGAGATACACAGGATGGTCTATTATACAGCTTGGTCACGATTCGTAATCTCTCGCGCAATCTCGAAAAGGTCATCAGCAGTACTGTCCAACGAACTACGCTTAACCCCTTTCCCACCCCCTACACCGATGCGCTGGGAGACGCAAAAATGAAAATGCCCTGTTGCTTCGTCACCTTTCGCGGGCGATACAGCGTGGACACCGCGTCAAACCGCTCCAACACGGGCTCCAGCAAGTCCAGCGCAGGCTTCAGCTCCTTCTCCGGCTTCTGCGTCTCAACGGCCGTGGAGAGAATCACGACGTACAGCCCCTTGGGACAGATCTTCATCTTCCACGACAGACACAGCATGTTGATGTCCGACTCGCGCGGCTTGTACCCCGCCTTCACCATCTGCTTCCGGTACACTCCGATCACCGCCGACTTCCCCGGCTCGCAGCCCTCGATCGGGTGGTTCAGCAGACAGATGCTGCGAATCACCTTCCCCGTCTTCTTCTGCCGGTCGTCCCGAAACCACGTGGTGTCGCCCACCACCACGGGAGCGCGCGCCGCCTTGTCGCCGACAATGACTCCGCAGATGTGGTTGTTCTCGAACACCAGCTGCTTCGACGTCCTACGCGTCACACTCCGCACTCTCTCCCACTGCTGCAGCATGATGTCGCAGTACTCGCTCTTCTCTTGCAGCAGCGCGTGCAGCACGTCGCACATGCTCTGCTTCCCCGAGAGTGGGTAGAGGAAGGGCGTCTCGCCGCACGTCATGCACCTACACGTTCATCTCCGCACGCTTCGTCTACTGGTGGATTCGGTCGTATGTCTCCTTCACGCCTTCTTCCAAGTACTCGTCGTTCTCGTACAGGGCGAGTCCGTGACCGATCATGCCCTGCGTGCCCTCGCTGATTCCGTACTTGTGGTACGCGTCCTCCATCGTAACGGTGGACAGCGCTGGCTTGGGAGCCGAGGGCTGCGCTTCGGTCTCTTGGCAGGAGTCCTGGATGGACTGGAAGAGGCTGCGACAGCGGATACGCTGTATCATGCTCAGGAGCGAGGAGCGGCTCGCTTCATCAGCGGATGTGGGCAACTACACTCTAAAAGGGCCGATTCGTTCTCACCCTTCCCACCTTCTTTGTCCGTCCATTGAACGCCATGTGGAGATCAACCGAGCGCAGGGAAAGCCGGTCGTAGGCGTCAACGGTTTTCAGCAGCTTCGCCATACTGCCGTACTTCACGATCACCTTGGGTACCAAATCAATATGGTAGTCCTTATTGCTCCCGAGAGCTTCGAAGTCCTCATCGGTGGGCTCTTCCTCCCTGAATCTGCTGAATAGCTTCTACATCTCATGGAAACGGCTATAAGAATACTAGCAAATCGAACGAAGTGTTGTCCCAGACGAATTGCTGCTTCTTTGAGATAATCAGTATCTACGGCGTCAGCGATGGCGAAGTACGGCAAACTCTCTTTCCCTCTTTGATCAACAGCAGTGCTAACAAACACTCGCGAAACCCGACACCAAAGAGAATAACGTCGTATTCTCCTCGACCGAGAGCAGGATACTCTCTATCTGCCAGGTGTACTGTCCCGCGTTCGCTCATGATTATGACTGGAATGGTCGACGAAACTCCCTTCCTTGGTTCAGTCATATCAGAATGGGTCGCCGTGATTCCAAGAAACTAATCAACGAACTGGATAACAACAAGAAAGAGGTACCGATTGAACTGGAGAGGGGACTCATCGCATAGGAAGAGAAGGCCTCTTCTGAGAAGGAGATTAACAGTGAAGAGGAAGCGCAAAAACTGCAAGAGCAGACCGAAAAGGTGAACCAGGACTTGGAAGAATTGGATGATGACGCGAAGAGGCGCATTAAGAATTTGGAATTTGCTGCGGCGCGCTACTTGTGGTATCCGGACATTGAGAAGGGAGATGAAGTCAGAGTAGTGCTGCGTTCCCCCGTTTAGGAATAGTGCCGCTGCTGCTTCAAGAAGCATTTCAAATCGATGGAGGAGGCACTGGAGCATCTCAAGACGACGGAGCATAAGCACAAGTCGGCGTGTTTTCCTTCTTTGACGATTAGGGCTCGTCGCTATGTTATTGATAACTGCACAAACCAAGAAGTGATTGAACGAAAGAAGAAGCAAGCAAACGAGCGAAAGGAGAAGTGGTAGTGGCTGTCCGTGGGATTGAGCGTAGGCTTGCGAAGAAGAAGGAGAGGAGAGCCGCTGCGAAGTTGGAAAGACAGGTATGCGCAGTCGTGTGCGATTAGGGGTAGAAGAACATCACGGAGGAGGAGATTGCGAAGAGGAAAGCGAAGTTCCAGGAGAAGAAGGTGGTGGTGGAGTGTGGTGGTTATTGAATAGACCCGTAGATTGGAGAGGAAGGCGAGGGAGGAGAAGGGTGATGTGAACGAGATCAAGGAGGAGGAGGTGAAAGAAGAGGTTAAGGAAGTGAAGGAGGTTAAGAAGGAGGAGGTGAAGAAGGAGGAAGTGAAGAAGGAGGAAGTGAAGAAGGAGGAAGTGAAGAAGGAGGAAGTGAAGAAGGAGGAAGTGAAGAAGGAGGAAGTGAAGAAGGAGGAAGTGAAGAAGGAGGAAGTGAAGAAGGAGGAAGTGAAGAAGGAGGAAGTGAAGAAGGAGGAAGTGAAGAAGGAGGAAGTGAAGAAGG
>JANPWJ010000145.1:0-26698 GCA_027406325.1 Blastocystis sp. subtype 2
AGGTGGAGGTGCCGACGACGATGGTGCCCACTGTGCCCGTGACGGAGCAGCCGACCGTTCCTCCTACTCAACAGCCGTCGGAGCAGCCCACCACTCAACCAACGACTCAACTCCCTGTCCAACCGACTGAAGAGCCAACGGAACAGCCCACCGTTCCTCCCACTCAGCAGCCGACGGTCCAGCCAACCGCTCCTCCTACTCAACCGACTACTGAGGTTCCTACCAGTCAGCCAACGGAACAGCCAACTGAACAACCCACCACCCTGCCTCCTACCACTCAGCCTACTGTTCCACCGACTGAACAGCCGACTATTCTCCCTCCTACAACTCTCCCACCTACAACCCAGCCGACTGAAGAGCCCACTGAAGAGCCCACTGAGCAACCTACTGAAGAGCCGACGGTCCAGCCCACCACTCAACCTCCTGTTCCTCCGACTGAGGAACCAACTGAGCAACCAACCACTCTCCCGTCTGTTCTTCCAACGGAACAGCCAACTGAGCAGCCAACAGAGCCACCAACAACTGAGGCCCCTTTTACCCAACCTCCTGTTCTTCCAACTGAGGAACCGACGGTTCAGCCCACTGAAGAACCCACTGAAGAGCCAACCACTCTCCCGCCTACTGTTCCTCCGACTGAAGAGCCCACTGGGCAACCAACCACTCTCCCTCCCGTTCTTCCAACGGAACAACCGACTGAAGAGCCAACTACTCTCCCACCTACTACCCAGCCGCCAACTGAGGCTCCAACCACTCTCCCTCCTGTTCCTCCCACTGAAGAGCCCACTGAAGGACCAACTGAAGAGCCCACTGAAGAGCCAACCATTCTCCTGCCTACTACCCAGCCGCCAACTGAAGAGCCAACTGAACAACCAACAGAGCCACCAACAACTGAGCTTCCTTCCACCCAACTTCCTGTTCTTCCAACTGCACAACCCACTGAAGAGCCGACGGAGAAACCAACGAAACCAATCCCCACCGTTCCTCCAACTGAAGGGCCCACACCCACTCCAACCCCATTCATATGTCCTGAAGAGCCTGTTATCTACGACCCTGTTCTCTTTGGAGATAACCAGAACGTGAAGGATGCTCTGACTGACATTGAAATCGTGGAGCGCTATCTTGCAGAGCGAGACTGCTTCCCTGACTACGCTCTGAACAACACGAGAGTCATCGCACTCGCCGGTTTCTCTATTGAAGCCCTGGAGCTGTTCCACGAGTCCCTCGCCAAGCAGACGCCGACCAATCGCTCGATCGACCTCATCTTCTATTCTGATCCTGAAAGGCAGCACTACTACTACCCCGAATCGGCGGAGCTGTTGATTTCGTTTGCCAAGTACACGCACCCGACGAAGGTGGTCTTCGCGGACGGCTTCTTCAAACAGAAGGGCGCAACCATCGTCCTCAACTACATCGTGGAGCATAAGGAATATTTCCAGAACTTGGAGTATCTTGAGATATCCGGTCATCAGCTGGCACTGCCTCCAGAGGAAGAGGAGGTGATGTCGCGGCGATTGGTGGATGGCAATAGTCTTCGCGACGCTCTCCTTGGTGCGACAAAGTTCATTAAGGACAAGTACGACGAGGCAAATGGGAAGATTGAACTCGGGAAGAAGTTTACGATGAATCTGAAGAACAATCGGTGGGACATCTTTAAGGCTACACGTGATACCCTCTTTGATAAGATGAAAGAAGACTACAAGGACATTATTGACTTTGTTTTGGAGCAGCTGAGAGAACCAAAGGCTTCCATTTGCTTTGACAACGAGGGAGCCCACTACTCCTACTATGATGTGACGAACAAGGAAGAAGCGGATCAGTGCGGTCATCTGTGGAGTCATGATATTGGCGAGACAACAGTGTATGTTGACGCATGTGCAGAAATCAATGATCTTCCATTTGGAGCGACCGAGATCAACATTAGTGCTGATATTTGCGCGGATTTCGGTGAAGTCACCATTCCCCCGACTGTGGAAACGGTTGTTCTGAATAACCCAGGCAACATAACCTTCGCCAGTTCTGGAGCGTCATCCCTGTATATTGGCTGCGGTGAGTGCCACTATATGCCGACTCTGTCCTTCCCTGGAGTCTCGCAAGTCTACATTGGCGACAACTCATTCCCAACAGTTACTGAAGCGCGCGTGTCTTTTCCCAAAGCATACAAGCTCGTGATCGGAAAACTGACTCTCACATTGTGCAAAACATTTGAGCTCAAGGGTGTGAAACTGCCATTCTCGTAACCCGTAGATATGCGTTTCCTTGCCATCGTTGCTGTTGGAGATAACTCGTTCAGTACCACAGAGGACTTCATGCTAGCGAGTTGTACTGGAACTGTGGGGTCACAAATAGACTTGCCCAATTTGGAGATCCTTTCACTGGGGCACAAATCCTTCATGGGAAACGAGCTGCCTTCAACAATCGTGCGTTCTCTTCGAGACTATGTTTACGAGAAGCACAAGAATACGCTTACACTGAGGAGTAGTCTTTCGTTAGTGGGTGAACCCTAGATCTGCCCAGTCTGCGATACATTTATTCCACCGGAGACTACAACTTCCACTTCGTTGGTGTCGTCAACATTGAGAGTCGTGCTGTTTATTGTTTGTGAGTGTAGATGTGACGAATGTTGTGGACATCCAGCTGCAGTCAAACAGCTTCCGCACCACGTGGCAGCTCAATTCGGACAGTAGCGAAGCTCTCTCCTTTTGACGAGTAGACTACACGCTCCTTGAGGACTTCATCTACCACAACAGCTACTTCCTTCAACTGCCTACAGAAGAACCGACAATTCCTCCCACCCAGCCTGTTGTGACTGAAAGGCCTACCGAAATGCCAACGGAGCCCCCACCACACAACCTCAAGATCGTTCGTCGTTACGGTGAGTTCCCAGAACGCGAGTCTGTTCAGATCTTCGACTCCATTGGCGACTTGGTCCTGGAGCTGAACGGAACAGCGAGAGACAGAAGCCGCACGCGCACGTACTACGTCGACTGGCCTGAGGGTATCTACAACGTGTCCATGAGCACTTCGTTTGAGTTGGGCTGGAGCGGCTCTGCGATCGAGTTCTGGTTCGACAACGACACGTCCGTGAGCATGACAATTCCCTACAGCACGCATAGAAGCCAGCTTCTCTACTTCCCCGGGTTTGAGCGCATCGATACGGAGACGAGAACGGCGCAAGTGTTCATTCGGACTTTGGCTTCCTCCACGACTAATGACGAATTCGTGTTATACAGTAACGTGGACGGACACTTGATATGGCGTTGTGCCTTTGGCGATCCTGAGGATCCCTGTGGAAGAGATTTCAACGCCACCGTTCCTGTTGGTGACTATGAGTTGTATGTCGTGAATCACCAATACTACTACGATGCTACTATCCGCATCACAGTGGACGATCTGCTGTTCCGCTCCTACTATTCCAGCTGCTCGAGGATCTATCCCATCCACATTGGCGCCCCTGACCTGGACGGCATGATGACACTGACCTTCTCCAGATTGGACACGTCTGGGTCTGTCGACCTCGCTCTGTCTTCGGTGGATGATGCGGTTCCCCTCTACTCCGTTCTCTTGAACTCCTGCACGCTGCACTACGTGGAGTACGTGCCGATGCAGCCCGGCGTGTACAACATGACCTTCGCTTTCAACAAGGCGATTGCTCGAGGTGCGAGTGTCACGGTCCAGTATGAAGGAGCGTTCATCGAGAAGTTCTTCTTCCCGGGTGACGGAAATCGGTTCAGCCTGTTCACCATTCCCGGAGAGGGCGTTACTCCGTTCCCTGTTCCCACGGAAACACTGTCTGTGAGCTTCACGCGTCAGTACTACGTGTCTGCGGCGGATGAGGAGGTGTTTGTGTACCGCGCGCTGGATGGAGCGCTGCTGTGGCACGAGGACGGACGGCAGGTGGCGAATCTCACGACGAAGAACTGGACGATGGATCTGGCGCTTGGCTCGTATCATCTGTTCTTCCGTTGCTATGGCACGTGCCATTCGGAGAATTCTGTTTTGACGATTCGCATGGACGATCGTATTGTGATGCAACTGACTCCAACGTCGAACCCGAACCACTTCTTGTTTGACGTGTTTGACCGGACGTCTCTGTATTTGCTGACGCAAATCACCCGTTTCTTCGGAAGTGGAAATGTGGTGCGCGAACAAGTCAGTCTGAACAACACAGAGACGGGTGCAGTGGCGTACTCCATGGGGAATGTCAATGGTCTTCTTTCCACGGTGGACTACATCGACCTGCCCTTCGGCGACTACTTCGTGGACATGGACTCCAGTTGGTCAGGGTGGCATCGCGACTCCTACATCGAGATCGCTCCTGTCGGATACCCCGCCAAGCGCTTCTTCCTGAACACAGTGAAGAACATGCGACAAGTGTACTACTGGAAGACGGACGAGTCGTCTCTTCACGAGGGCACGGACATGACGAGCGTGACGATTGTGAGAGAGTACAGAGCGACTCCCTACTACTCTTCCATCTTCTTGCGCTATGACGAGGATAATTCTCTTGTGTACATGGACGACGGCAGAGAGCGCGAGATTGGGACGAACAGCACGTGGTCGAAGACAGTGCCCAGCGGACAGTACACGCTCTACGAGCAGTGCTACAGCTCAGAGGGGTGCTATGACGGGTTCCTGACGGTTCGCGTCTATGTGAACGAGAAGCACTACCGCTCCTTCAACATGCACTCGCGACTGGCTATCCCGCTCGAGCTGAACCACACGCTGGTGGAGGGCGCCTTCACGCTCAAGCAAGCCTACGGTGCCAGTTACGACAAGACCGTTACCATCGCTGCTGCGGAATCGAATGAGGTCGTGTACGAGAGACGCGCGTTCACGAGCGAGTTTGCTGCCGTGGATACGCTTTCCCTGGCTCCGGGACTGTACAGTCTCACGCTTGCTTCAACCGGATACGATACCATTCCGTTCACCGTGCAGTTGCTGGAGGGCGCCAACACCCTCTGGGACAGTCTTCTTCCTGGTGTATTCTCGTTCACGCAGTACTTCTTGATTCCGGGAGAGAACGTCACTCCGATTCCCGTTCCCTCGACCACTGTGCCCGTCACGATCACTCGCGTCTTCACGGTGAACTACTACTACGAAACGGTGTACATCTACCGCAGAGCGGACACAGCCCTTGTGTTCGTGGACGACGGGAAGACGGCGGCGGAGGGCATCACGCGCAGCCGGACGATCGATCTTCCCGTGGGCGAGTACGACGTGTTCCTGCGGTGCTATGGCACTTGTGGTTTACAATCCAAACTTCGTGTGTCGATGCACGGCGAGGAGGTTCTGGCGCTTCAGTTCTCTCCTTCCTACTCCCAGGAATCGTCTCATACGTCCTTCACTGTCCGATCGGAAGAGGAGTTGGCTCAGCGTCCCGTCGTGGTGAAGCAGTACAGCGAGGGATCGGACGACGAGTCGTTCGCGATTCTCAACGAGGAGGGCGAGATCGTGTACAGCCGAACAAATCCCCGGATGCAGCTCTTCTTCCTGGAGCACTTGAGTCTTCCCTCCGAGAACCACCAGGTGGTCCTGTACTCCAACCGCACGCTCTGGAGTGTTTCCTCCCGTCTCGAGTTCTTTAAGAACGGCGTTCTCTTGGACACCTATCGTCTGCTCGCGGGGCTGATTCACCGCCAGCTCCTTCCCTTGTCCGACACGCAGCCCGAGCCTGCACTCACCCTTCCCGTAACTGTGAACCATTTCTTCGACTACAGCCACTACGACGACAGCTGCATCGTAATGGTGACGCGCAAGTTGGACGGTCACGCCGTGTTGTACCTGGATGCTACGCAGACGGTAACTGCGAACCAGACGTACGCTCTTCAGTTGGAGGCGGGTGAGTACGAGTATTCGATGAGGATGGAGGTTTCTGATGCCTTCTTGGATGACTCGGTCATCTCCGTGAAGAAGGATAACACCACCTTCTTGAACAAGAAGCTGATCAACGTGGCGAGCGCGATTCAGTTCTCCTTCTCCGTGTTCGATCCGTATGAGTTGCCTGGAGAGAACGAGATTCCCGTCACGATCCGAAGAGGCTACGGCGCTTCGCCTAACAACGAGGAGGTCTCGATCATCAGAGCGTCCGACAACTCGGTCGTCTTCAACACGGTGGGCTACCCCTCGATGTCCTTCGAGACGAGAGAGCGACCCCTCTTCCTGGAGGAGGGAGTTTACTACGTGGAGATGTCTTCGCCGGAGGGATGGAAGATTGATTCGTACGTGGACATCCTGGTGAACGGAACGCTCTTCCAGACGCTCATTTGTCCGTTCCTGACGTACAACCGGATCTCGATTGAAGTCCGTACCGACATGACTACTCTCCCCGTACCTCCATCGGCGGTGAACGCCACGATCACACGTGAGTACTACAGAACGCCGACGACGGAGAACGCGGTGATTCTGCGTGACAGCGACAAGATGTTCGTGTACCGGATTCTGGGCAAGGAGCATAAGAGCTACACGATGTACGAGGATTGGAGGATGCTGCTGCCTGGACGGTACACGCTGTATATGACTGCGGCGGAGAGGTGGAGCGTGAACTCGTACATCACGGTGTGGGTGAACGGCACGATGGTGATTGATGCAACGTGTGAAGAGAAGATATGTGTACAGTCGTTCGTTATTGAGGGAAGGGATGTGCCGACAACGGAAGTGCCGACGACAGTTCCTCCGACTACGCAGCCACCAACAACTGTTCCGCCAACAACTCTACTTCCGACTACTCTATCGCCTACTACCCAACTGCCAACGACGGAGGTTCCTACAACCATTCCTCCTACAACTCTACCCCCCACAACTGAGGTTCCTACCACTCTCCCTCCTATTCCTCCGACTGAAGAGCCCACTGAAGAGCCCACTGAAGAACCCACTGGAGAACCAACCACTCTCCCTCCTATTCCTCCGACTGAAGAACCAACGGAACAACCCACTACGCTGCCCGCCACTCTTCTTCCCACGCCCACTGCTGAGCCCTGGTTCCCCATCTATGATCCTTTCATTCTTGGAGATAACTGCGAGTATGAAAGCGCTAGCACCTGCTACTACGATGTTATCAAGGACGACGATGTGACGAAGAAGTATCTCGCTATCAGAGACGCTTATCCAACGATGGCTCTCGCTCACACGCGTATTCTCGCTCTCGCTGGAATGACTGGTCTTTCTCTCGATTTGTGGCATGAATCGCTCTCCAAACAGGATCTGAACGAGAATCCTATCGATATGTACCTGTATGGAGATGTGTTGCTGTCTCGCATGTTTGATGCTTCTATGATTCCTCGTGTGATGGAATTGACTCAGTACACTCGTCCTTCGCGTCTCGTCTTCGTTTATGGTACATTCAAGAGAGAAGGATTCAAGGAGATGTTGGATTGGATGATTACCAATCGCGACAAGGGCTACTTCAAGAATCTGAAATACTTCGCTGTGAACGAGCACAACGTCCAGAAGTGTGTGAATGACGATTATGCCGATACTCTGGAGACTGCCATTCTGTCTGACTTGAGGGCGATTTGTGAAGACAAGGAGCACTTCCCACTCCTGACTCAGATTAATCTCGACAACAATGGTTTCAACGTGAATGGAACTGATACTTCTTTTGCTGTCAACTTGGCAAGTGCTTGTTCTGCCTCCACTGGTGTCACTGTGTCTGCTCAAACCGATTTGAGTGCCGTGTATCCGAGCATGTGTGGTTCTCCTTCCGACAGTTATAGTTACTACGATTTGAGTGATGAGAGAGAGATAGCTCAGTGTCGTTTCACGTGGCATTGGGAGTTGAAGAGTGGTAGGCGACAGTATGGTGACAAGGGTCCGTTCCCGAACCGAGCGAATTTTCTTGCGTGTCCAACTGAACAGCTTACGGAGCAGCCTACTACTGTTTCTCCCACTGAACAACCAACCGTCGCTCCCACTCTTCCTCCAACACAACAACCGACGATTCAGCCGACTGCGAAACCTACTCAGCAGCCCACTGAGGTTCCTACCACTCGACTGCCAACGCCTACTCCTACGCCCACTGTTCAACCTACCGTGTCTCCTTCTCTTCCCCCACAAACTGAATTCAGTGAATGCTGGAGTGTTAAACTCGTTTCACACAACATAACGGAACTCGTGATTGGCAATGGAAAGTGCAGTGACGTGACTGAATTGGATTTGACCAAATATCCCTTGCTTAGGAATGTGACGATTGGCGATGATTGTTTCAAGAATGTGAATGAAGTGAAATTGATTGGATTGAACGAGTTGGAGAGTGTGGTAATTGGAGAGAACAGTTTCACGAAGAGAATGGGTAGTTGGGGTAAAGATTCGAGTCGTCATTTCTATTTGAAGGACTGTCCCAAGTTGAAGTCATTGAAGATGGGTCGTTATTCCTTCTCTGATTACACTGTGATTGAGATTGAGAATGTGGATGCGTTGGAAGTGATTGAGATCGGTGATTTGGATGAAGTGAGTTTCAATTTCTATTTTGCTTCATTGGAGTTGAAGAGTATTCTCATTCACAGTGAGTGATGACTAGACTTGCCTTCTCTCAAATCACTCGAGTTTGGTAGAAGTGCATTCTGTGATTGTTCTCGTGTTGTGTTTGAGGGTGATCGATTGTGATGTGAGTGATTGAATAGACTTGCCTGAATTGATTTCCATTCAAATGGGCCAGAGTGCATTCAAATTCAAGGAGAATGATGATTCAAGTACTCTGATAATGCGAAGTGATTTCATAAATGCTAGTTGATTGACTAGACTTGACCAAACTCACTACACTCACAACTAGCGATAGTGGTCGTGAATCATTCTATTATCCTCGTCACATCACTCTTGAGAGTGACTCTCATCCACTATGAATGATGTTTAGACATGCCCAATCTCATCAATGCTAATCTCACTGATTATTCCTTTTCTTCTTACATGGACAGTTTCATTTCAAGAGGGTGGTGTGTAGATGAAGTGATGAGTAGATATTGGTGCTTTGGCTGACCATCCAAATCTGCCCAAACGCAATCTGAATGCCACTGTACGAAGTGTCACTGAACTGATTTCTTTGGAATCGACTGTGAGTCGAATCATCATCGACAATGGCGTTAGTGGGTCTGACTTCACTGAACTGAATTTGACTCGATTCACACAATTAAGGTCGCTGGTAATTGGAGATCATTGTTTAAGTTATGTGACGATGGTGAAGGTGATTGGATTGAGTGAGTTGGAGAGTGTGGTGATTGGAATGAGGGGCTTCACGAAGTACAAGAATACGAATGACATAACAGCTAATCCAGATCGTCACTTCTATTTGAAGGATTGTCCGAATCTGAAGTCATTGAAGATTGGTCGTTACTCCTTCTCTGATTACTCTGTGATTGAGATTGAGAATGTGGATGCATTGGAAGTAATTGAAATTGGCGAGTTGAATGAAGAGAGTTTCAATTTCTATTTTGCTTCATTGGAGTTGAAGAGTATTCTCATTCACAGTGAGTGATGACTAGACATGCCTTCTCTCAAATCACTCGTTTTCGGTTATGGTGCATTCGAGTATTGTTCTCGTGTTGTGTTTGAGAGTGATTGATTGTGATGTGCGTGATTGAATAGACTTGCCCGAATTGACTTCCATTCAAATGGGTCAGAGAGCATTCACGTTCAAGGATGGTGATTCAACCACACTGATAATGCGAAGTGGTACTATTTCATAGCGATGATTGACTAGACTTGACCAAACTCACTACACTTGCAATTTATGGTCCGGATTCTAAATCGTTGTGTTATCCTTATCGTATCATTCTTGAGAGTAGTTATACTCTTCAATGAAGTGAGGTTTAGACATGCCCAATCTCACTAACGCGACTCTCAATAAAAACGCATTCCGCCACTATTCCTCAATCCACTCTTCGAGAAGGTCGCTTACATGTGTACTCATGAATAGACATCGGTGTTCTGGCTGATCATCCCAATCTTCCAAAGCACAATCCTAATGCAACTGTCACGTCCATTGGTGAATTGTTGTCTCTTGATGTAAATGTGACTGAAATCATTGTGGACAATGGTGTGAATGATCCCAGTTTCACTATATTGGATTTATCGCGATTCTCAAAGCTGCAGTCATTAGAGATAGGAAACAGTTGTTTCATTTATGTAAAGAGAGTGAAGATGATTGGAATGAATGAGTTGGAACGTATTGTTGTTGGCGAGAATAGCCTCACAGAGAGTAAGAGTAGCTATGGCTGGAATACAAATCGTCATTTCTATTTGAGGAATTGTCCCAAGTTGAAGTCATTGAAAATGGGTCGTTACTCCTTCTCTGATTACTCTGTGTGTATTATCAATGGAGTACCATCATTGGAGGTGATTGAGATGGGTGAGTTGAACGAAGAGAGTTTCAATTTCTATTTTGCTTCATTGGAGTTGAAGAGTATTCTCACTCACAGTGAGTGATGACTAGACATGCCTTCTCTCAAATCACTCATCTTTGGTGCAAATGCATTCGAGTATTGTTCTCGTGTTGTGTTTGAGGGTGATCGATTGTGATGTGAGTGATTGAATAGACTTGCCTGAATTGACTTCCATTCAAATGGGTCAGGGTGCATTCTACTATGAACAGGATGATTCAACCACACTGATCATGCGAAGTGATGAAATGAAAGAGAATTGACTGACTAGACTTGCCCAAACTCACTACGCTTAGTGCTATTGAGTCTAGTGACTCATTCTATTATCCTCGTCACATCATTCTCGAGAGTGATTCTCATCCACTACGAGATGAGGTTTAGACATGCCCAATCTCACCAACGTAACTCTCAGTGGCAATGCATTCGATTACAAGGATGATGTCACAATCAACTGTATTGCTTTCCTAGTCCTCTAACCTATAGTTGCTGGTGCACTCGCCTCATTCTTCCCTGACGTGATCGACCCAACTGTGACCCCACCAACTCCAGACCCGTCTCTTCTCACGATTGATGTCTTTGCAGCACATGACGAGCGCGCAGTTGCATTGTTGGTCTACCGTCTTCCCGATGTGTCCACCCCCATCGCCGAGGTGGGCACGAACTACCGCTCTTATATGATTTCGGACTCATTCCTTCTCCAGCCTGGTGACTATGCATTTGTGGTGAGACATGAATGGTTGGGTTTCCAAGCTTCTCCTCTTTCTCTTGAAGTCAACGAAATGGAGTACACTTGTCGCATACTACCCTGTGTTAACTCTCTCTCCATCGATGCTTCGGGGATTCAAGAATGCAACAGTACCGTTGGTCTCTTTAGATGCGATATGGGCGTATGTATGATCTACAAAGACAACAGCACCGAACCGTTCTTATCCTTGTCTGAGAGTGACGGTCTAAAGATGATGGTGATTGAACCCGGTTTCTACTCTGCTGGAAAAGGTATGATTAACATGGTTGTGAAGAACGTGGACTTTTCTTTGGATGAAGGATGGTTTGGTTTTTCTCTTAGGAGTGATGGTTCGGTCCATTTTGAGTGTCCAAACGGTTATACTGAAGTCACGTTTACTCACGACAGAAGCGAGCTTGGTCCCGAATCATTCACTCTCCAGCAGAATGGAGAGACCAAGAAGAGCTTTGAGTCTTCGATGTTTGAAAAGACCGTTTACACATATTGCCTCCTTCCGGGAGAGTACTCGCTTTCACTGAATGACTTCTCTTCGTCGTCTTCTGTGACGGTACAGCAGTGTGGTTCTTCTCTTGGCTCCTTCACAAGTCAAGACGCGTCTCTCTCATTCACGGTATCTACTGATTGCCAGCCTGTTGTGTGTGATGATGATAATGTGTTTGTCTCCATTGCCGCTGGTTCATATCATCAGTTGATTCTGGCAGAGCACTCACCTAGAAATGAGGTGTTTATCGCATTTGATGATCATATGCCAGAGGTTCACCTCTGTTTGAAGAAGAACTCTCTCTTCTTCATTCGACAGTCTTCATATTGGTATAGTTCTGGTGTGTTTATTCATGTGACTGGATTGAAGGAAATGGATGGTTATGTGGATGAGTATGAAGAGCTGTGGTTCAGTACGTCAGAAGGAAAGACAGATCCTCCTTCAGACTATCATGGTCGATTTGTTTTTGATTCCCCTTCGCAGTTTGCCTCCATTCCGAGTGACGTTGAAGTGATTGTTGGGTTATTCAGTGATTGTGATGGGGAACCATTGTCCACCTTTGACTTCTCCTCCTTCTCTAAACTCCAGCTCTTAACTCTGCGCGAAATCTGTTCGAGTACAACTTCAATTGTGATATCTGGTCTCAATCATCTGAAATCAATTGAAATCCATGGCAGATACGATTCGGAAATTGCATTAAACTCTCTCACGATAAAGAATTGTCCATCTCTGACTCACTTGGTGATATCTGAAGTCCACTATTGTGCTTCTGTTGAGATCGATGGTACGCTCCATTCCTCTTATTCACAATAGGTGTTCCTATCTTAAGTGATGTCGATATTAATTCCTCTTTGAACAGAATGGAGAGCGGTCGTGTGATTCGTTGATTCTCTGTTGTCGTGTAATCCGTAGTGAGTCATCCAAGAAGCACAATTCAACTATGGTATGTACTGAATAGCGAAGGAGATGGAAGTGCTTCAGTAACCTTCAGAGCATCAGGCTCAATCCATATATCTAGTTGTATGAACTATGTAGCTGATGTGTCTATAACGAGTAAAGCCTGCAAACTCCTTATCACACGTAGTGACGAACACAACAGAGGTCTCTATCGATGATTCCTTCAGTGGGGTTGAGAATTGGACTGTGCTGAACTTGGATTACAATGCCCAACTGGCTTTCTTCTTGAGTGTTCCTTCATACACGGGCACCGTGGAGGCAAAGGAGGGGGTTACACTAATCACAGAGGAGGCTGAGTGCACTGCAGCTATTCCCCGGAATACACGTGAGTTGTACGTCAAAGAAGGCGCGTGCTGGAGTGTACTGGAATATGAACTGGCGGACCTTCCATCTTTGGAAACTATCCACTTTGGATCCAACTCTTTCAGTAGTACTCTGAGTTTATCCATTCATGGTTTATCTCGTTCTTCTCTCTGAACGTAGATATGTCCAATCTCAAGACTCTCAAATCAGGATACGATTCATTCCACTCACTTCACAACCTGACTCTTTCGAGTGTGTCATCTGGATAGATGTCATGGCATAGATTTGGCAATTCATAGAGTTCAGTTTAGTGTTACAGGAAGCACTGAGGAGGATCGACGGTTGTTTGCAAGTAGCAGTGATTTCTGGAAGAATGAAGTCAGAATATCGAGTAGCATCAAGAAGAGAGGTCAATCATAGATGTGGTTGTTGGCGGTGGGTATTTCGGCCTCGAATACTTCTCCTATTTCTCAGTTGAGAGTCGTATTGATCTGCTTATTTCATGCTTAGACGTCACCCGTACGGAGTGGTGCGAAATGTACTTGTATCCAGAGTATGCCATCGTGGAGGACACTTGTATGTATTCATTCTTGTTCTAACCGATAGCTGATTCCTCATGGTTCTTTACGAATGCGATTACTGTGAATCAACTTGATTCTGTATCCGAATGCAGTGATGATACATATTTCGTCACCATGGTGGTTACTCATAAGGAGAATCCTCTTCAAGAGACAGTTACGATAAAGAAAGATGATGAAACAGTACTGAGTCACACCGGATTGAGTGATGATGTGAACAAGAGAGTCGCTGTCTTTGGTTGTTTCGCTCCTGGTACTTACGCCATTGAAGTCAGTGAAGGGTTTTCATCTGATGCTTGGGATACTCTCGATGTCTTTGGCTCCGATGACTACAGTGCTTCCATCTCCTCTTCATCAGATGGCTCGACAACAAGCTACTGGTTGGATATTTACTAAGGACTCCACACCCTCTTTGTTCCACCACCCACATTTCCCCCTCACCATGCCCCCTTTCATTCCTCCTTCCCAATTCTCACTCATCAACGAAGGACTGTACAGTGGGGCGTATCCCGAGACCATCAACTACCCGTTTCTTGAATCGTTCCCTCTTCTCATTTCCCCTCACCACTATAGTCTCCATCTCAAATGCATCGTATCGATGATACCCGAGAGGGCTCCAGAAGAGGTTGTCCGTTTCTGTCAGCAGCAAGACATCATTCACATTCACATTGACACAGACGAGTACGACATTGACTGTATTCCGAGCAAAGAAGAGAAACGGCGTGTGATTAGTGTACCTCCTCTTCTCCGCCTTTCATTTAGTATCTAATTGACAAATCTCGCTATCCGCTATACTTCTATGGGAGTAAGAATAGCAAGATCGCGAGTGTGTACATCATGCTTCTCCGGTACGTGCAACGCTACAATTCGGGCTTCATATTCCGCGAGTTCAAAAAGTGGCACTCTCCCATCATAGTAACCCTCTAGATTTGGCGACAAGCTGGACGACGACTTGAAGAGCATCTTTGATGATTTGCGCATCGATATCCCATCGAATCTCCCCGAGTGGCTGTCCGAGAAGGACATCAATCCACAAGTGCTACTACCCGAATAGTGTGTTTCGTTCCAACAAACAGCAATCTAAATGGAAGCAGCAGCGGCAGCAGCAACCTCTTCCAGCGATGCAACCTTATCAGGAACAGCGGGAGTCTCAGTGGGCGCCGGAGTAGGCTCAGCAGGAGCAGGCGTAGGCTCAGCAGCCTTCTCAGGAGATGTCTCGGGAGCTGTCTCAACAGCCTTCTCAGGAACCTTCTCAGAGGCCGCAGGCGTGGGTTGTTTCACAGGAAGAGTCTTCTTTCTCTTCTGTCCGTTCATGAGGTAGATGACACTCACACCGAGAGTGATGACAGCGCAGCAAATATACATGGTGATCAGAATGCCACGATCTACTTCACACCAAGCAGAAAGCGCTTACTCGGATAGACAACGAAGCAGTCGTTGACGTTGATCAGCGTGCAGGTCTGCTCCGGGTAATCCGGGTTCGCCATTTGCACGTTAATGATGGTAATATTGAACTCCTCGCTGCTGTGGTTCTCGATGATGTGCTCGATCTTCTCTCTTTCGCACTTGGCAATACTACACGTCAGTGAAGAAAAGCACGGAAGACTCCTCCTGGGACATGAGATCAAGGGAAGCGCCAGCTTCCAACCCGTTGCAGCCGAGCGCCTGAATACCCTCCTTCGTGGTAAGAATAAGCTTGTTTGTAGCCAAGGTACGGTTGTACAGAGTGGTATCACCGAAGAGTTCCAGGAACTTCAGATCGTACACCGTCTCGACCTCGTAAATGGACTTGGAAGAGCAGTCGCTTTCCTTGAAGAAAGCGTACTTGGTGTATTTCACCGCCTTTCGGGTCTGGTCCGTAACAAAATCGAAATTCACCATCTTCTCTACTCCGTAAAGCGATCCAACCACGAACTACTCGTGTCGGGAGTGCACCCACACTCGAAGTGACCGCAGTCTAATCATCACGTAATTCTCGTCTACCCCACCATCGGCAAGAACTGCAAAAGCGAGAAGGAGAAAAACGAGAGTGTTCATCATTGTTTGGTGGGCAGCAGAAAGGGGAAACGTGGAAAGGGGAGAAACGCCCTCTGTTTTCCTCCTCTTCAGGATCCCAACAAACACGAGCAATCAATCATACACGAAACGCTCCGATCGAAGCGCTGCTTTCCCACGAGCTCAAAAGAACAGTCCATGTCCAGGCGGATTGGCAACGCCTTTTCATACTCCATTCGAACAACAACGTAGTTGGCTCCCGTTTCGACAACGCGCGCATTATCCCTGTTCATCTCTTGAAGGCGCTGCGAATCCACTATTTGTGACACTTTCAGGTTAGTTGTTGCCTGTAATCTCGTCAAAGGACGGAATGTCGAAGGAAAGGGGGATGGGCGCCGTCTACGAATGATATGTGGCAACTGAAACTGCGATTGAAATGTGCATGTCACCCACAATCGATGAAGTCGGTTCCGGAGCAGGCTACACATCATTCCGGAAAACTGAGGCAACGTTGTAGAAGTGAAGGAATAATGTACTACCCTCCACCCTTTGAATGGAAACCTGTGGAATCATGAAGAGCGCGAGATTGCTAACTCGGAGCCAGGCTTCCTTCCCCTTCACTCTAGTCATCACACGAGCAAGCAGACACTACAGGGAGGAATCGCCAAGGAGTGGCTGGATCTGTGGCTTTTCGAGGAGAGCATTGCAGTGAGCGCACTTCACGGCGTACTTGGATCGCAGCTCTTGTTGCAGCGGAAGAACAGCTACGTCCTCCATCTCCATATTCTTCAAACGACGAAGCACTTCCTCCATTTCCGGAAAAGCGCTCGATTCCTCTTGACCCGAAGAAAAGGGCAAGTTCACATAGGATACCGTCCTTATCTCTTCTGGAATCGACAAATCTCTCTTCAAACAGCGCATGGCTTCTCGCCGCTCCTCCTCGTATCGGTTATATCGATGTTGGATTGCACTCACCGTATCCACTACACGTGATTGTCAATGACAGGAGCCGACCCTTCAGCTCAGACACACTCCCACTAATCAAATCACACTCCTTTGACGTCCATCCGCATCCAGAACAAACCCAACCAATATAGAAAGTCCCGTTCACGTCATGACCGAGAAGATCCTCCGCGTGCAATTGAGACTCACATTGAGGACATTGAAAGCACTTTGAGCACCTATTCGTTATAAATAAATAGGAATCCGGACTTGTAGTGGTTCTTCGCTAACTCGGAGGATGTCATGGAATCAAAGCACGCAGGGCAATAGTAGTATTCCAGCTCCTTCACAGAACAGGAAGGGAGGTCACACAACAGCGATTGACACCCAGGACAGTAGTGCATCTTCCCCAGCGCTTCCCATCGATCGCATGACTGACAGTGATAGAGAACCCGCATTTGGGAGAAGGGGAGGATGGAATTGTGATTCTGCTAAATCCCCTTTTGCCAGAGATAAATCCATTCATAGAATCCAGAAGAGAAACGAATCAGCCAAATCCCCGAATCATCCAAACAGTCTCCACTTCTCTTCCTCGACCAAGCAGTGGTGATAATCAATGTCAGAGCGTATGGACAGCACAATGAAAACGACGAAGGAGGCGATTTGGATGGCAAGACCCAGTCGCATGCACCATTTAATCGTCTTCATTTGAATCAATCAATGCCGTTCAAATGGCGCTCATTCATCCATTCATCTTCGCAAACACGATCCCCCATCACACCGTCTCCTCCCCATCCCTTCTCCATTCCCATGATTCCATTCCGCCATGATCCGAGAGTAAAACACGACTCCAGGAATAGTCCCGATTTTTCGCTCTTCTCTCTTTCCTCAATTTCCCGTATACAAGAGGTATTGGGGGCGTTCATCGTGCGAGATGCTGTTGCTTTCGTGATTGTGTAGAACTGAAACAGTACAAAGGGGAAAGTGCATCTGTTCGGCGTCGATGAGGATTCCTATCAATCGTCTTTACGGTTGTCGCATCATCCCCCAGATGAGAAATTGGTGCAGAAGTTCAAGGCCCTCGGTCGTCGTTCTGTATGGTTTTGCAGCGGGATCGATGGTTCTTCAGCCCCCTCGTTTCCGCTCGAGTAAGAGCAAGGAGTTGCTGGAAGAAACGAAGATCCACTGCCCCATGCACTGCTATCACGAGCCGTTGCACGAGCAAATCGAAGAAATGAAGAAGGAGGTTCTCCCCAAGTCGCTCATGCAGCGCATTGTCGTCGTCTTTCACAAGCTGGGTTCTTGCTTTCATTTAGTTTTCCGAGCTGTCCATCTCATGATCGTCTTTTCTCCCACCGTGCTGACGTCGTGGATTCTCTTCTTCCCCAGTCTGCGCGTGTATTGGTACCGCTTGCTGGTTGCCACGCTCCAGGTGACTGGGTCGTTGTTCATGAAGCTGGGACAGTGGGCGTCAACGCGTCCCGACATTCTCCCGATTGAGTTGTGCAAGCGGCTCAGCACCCTTCATTCCACGACCAAGTGCGTCGACTACCCGATTATGTTCCGCACCATCGAGCGAGAGCTGGGAAAGCCCGTGAATGAGGTCTTCGACACCATCATCGAAACGCCCGTCGGCAGCGGGTGCATCGCGCAGGTCTACAAGGCACGTCTCCGCGGCTCGTCGGAGTGGGTTGCCATCAAAGTGAAACGCCCCAACGTGGACGAGTCGTTCACTCGCGACCTGCAACTGGTGAACTTCTTCGCTCGATGCATCAGCGTGATTCCCTTCACGCAGTACATCGCGCCCGTGCTCACCGCAGAGCTGTTCACCAAGGCCGTGCAGCAGCAGCTGGACTTCCGCATCGAGGCGATCAACCTCATTCACTTCAATGACAATTTCCGGGTCGATTTCTGTCACGGTGATGACGCGTAGGACGACGACGAGTTCGTGTTTCCTCATCCATACCTCAACCTCACGACGTCTTCGCTCCTTATCGAGTCCTTCGAGGAGGGCATGCCGCTCTCGCACTATCTGGCGCATCCTTCGCCCAACAACTCGATGATCGCGAATCTCGGCATTCTCGGGTTCCTCCACATGCTTCTCGTGGACAACTTCGTTCACGCCGACCTCCATCCCGGCAACATCCTGGTACGCGAGAGCGTGCCTTGCCGTATCCCGCTGACGAAGAGCGTGTGTCACCGCGCCTTCAACCGCAACAACACCCACCCTCAACTCATCTTCCTCGACACGGGTATTGTGGCGATGCTCGAGGACTCGCAGAAGCAGAACTTCATCGACATCTTCGTGGCGCTGGCGCACGGCGATGGCTACGAGGCGGGTAAGTTGCTGATCACACGCGCGCCGCAGCCGTCGCCGCCAGCCGTGGATCCGGAGGGGTTCATGAACGAGATCAAGGAGCTGGTCGATGAGAACATGGACAATGGCGTGTTCAACCTCGCGAACATGGAAGTGGCGGATGTGGGAGCGGAGGAGAGGAATCACGATTAGGCTCTGACGCGGATGCTGAGCTCATCGTTGAAGCACCACGTGACGATTGACTCTCGTTTCGTCAGCCTGTTCATGTCCGTGATCATTCTGGAGGGCGTGGGAAGACAATTGGACAAGAACCTCAATATCATTTCTGCGTCGTTGCCGATCATTTCGTATTCGATTCCAGAGTATAGTGAGGTGGGCGTTGGGTGAAGGGATGAATGTGTAGGCGGCAATGAACACGATTCGCGAAAGTGAGTTTGCAAGGAAGTCACTGAAGGCTTCGTTCAAAACGCTGAAGAGAGAAAAGAGAAGAAGAAGACGCGAGGATTGGCGCAGAGGAACGCAGCAGGAAGATGCGTCTCCTGCAGAAATCGATTCAGCAACCACGTCAGAGGAAGAACGGGACGAGAAGTCGGCCATGCTCTTCCAGGTGTACGACAAGGTTGAAAAGCGTAATGTGGAATAGTTCTCGTTGCTTTGTTTGTTGAAAGGACTTGGAAATGCGATGAAAGAGGATTAGAGCCAGAATGACCGGATTGTATGAAAGGGGCCAAGGGGCACCAAAACCACTTCCACAAACAGCGATCCATAGTTCAGGTTTCATTGATAGTTATCATGGTATGGTTGTGACCCCTGCGTGTTTCGACGCGCACCGGCCAATTTGAGGAGCGATAGCATGGACTGTTGCTAATCTTCGTGTAGGAAAACGAAGTCAAGCTTGCTGTCGTCGACAAGGTTCTGGGAAGAACTGGTAACACCGGTAACGTCACTCAGGTGCGTGCCGTCTCGCTGGCGCTGATTTGTAGGTCCGTGTGACTTTCATGGATGCTTCTAAGCGTAGCATTGTGAGAAACGTCAAGGTAGGTCGCTGTGCGGGGCGGGGTGACGCTTGTAGGGACCTGTGCGTGAGGGTGACATCTTGACTCTTATGGAGTGGGAGCGTGAAGCGCGTCGTCTCCGATAAGTGAAATGGAAGCCTGATGTGTTGTTTGTTTGAAAAGGCGAGTCTTTCCCTTTGGGTGGCTCTCTTCCCATTCTCGGGAGAGAGGATGGTTCCCCATCATGCGGACTGAGAAGTACAGCTCAAACAGAATCAGTCTTGTCCAGGAGGCCATGAAGGAGAAAACGGTGAGTGTGCGATCCTTCTTTCGCAACGAGCGTATCCATACGTACATTGCGGTGGTGGTTGCGGTTCTCTGCAATCTCCTCCCCTACCACATTCCTGAGATTATCGAGGGCGATTCCTCCATATCGAAGTCATACAACGACCCTCTCTCGTCCGTTTCGTCCCTCAGACTCACCCGTAGACCGTTTTGGATCGTCCTCTACGTCCTTCTCTGTGCCTTTTCTATCTTTGCTGTATCCTATTTGTTCGTGCAACCCGAGGAGCGTTCCAAGGTGATCACAAGGGAGGTGCTCGTCTGTCTCCGCTCGTATTGCAACGTGCTCATCGTTTCGATTCTTCTCAAGAAGCTGGTTTCTTTTCCGCGTCCGTGCTTCTTCGATATGTGCAAGTCCGCGTTCCGTCTCTTTTGAATGCATAGATACGATCCGTTGACTCAGGATGGGCATCGCTACGGCGTGAGAGGACGTGAGGGTTCATTGTCGAAGTGTGTCTCCGACGTTCAGCTCGCTTCGATTCTTCATGTGTAGACAGAGGTGGTTGTGAAAGCGATACAATCCTTTCCCTCCATTTCGGCGGTGTGGTATTACACAGCGATGTCGCTGGTGCTGGTGTACTGCTACCAGCTCATGTTCAAGTCGCGTCGTGTGAACAAGAAGCTCACGTCGTTGCTCTTCTACGGCACGCTTTCCGTTCTTCTCCTGCTCGCACTGCTCATGTCCTCCGTGGATATCGTTTCCTGTTCGTTGTGGGAGTCATCGGTAGAGAAGGAACTACAACTGGGTAAGTGATCATATCGTTGCCGCTCTGCTCTCCTCCTCGATTGTGCTCTGGACCAACAACAGCATCCAGAATCGGTACCTGTATTCTATCATGTACAACTCGTACTACGGCGTCGTGGGCGTGAACGGCAGTCCTGATTACGACTTGATGGAGAGCAGCGACGTTATCAAGGACTACATGTTCCAGCGACTGACGAGTCGACAGCAGGTGGAGGAGACAGTGAGTTGAGGTGTTTGTTGTGTCAGTTGTTTTCCGTTTTGGATTCGTGGTGGAGACCTCCTCCATGTTTGCATTCTCTTGAAAGGGAGGATTGTTACGCGTCCTCGTTCAAGTCAATATGGCATCTCATCCTTTCATGGAATCGAGAATAGCTGCTTCTCGCTCTGTGCTACGAAATAGCATGCACGCCATCTCCAAATCATTAGAGAAAACACACCCTCTCCAAAAGTGGAAACTTCGAGTTTCCCCGAAACCCCAACTACCATCTGTTTCTTCATTTCATCCCATGCTAACGGGTTCTGCAAAGAAGAATCTCATCCTCGGTTACACCACCGTTTTCTTCGATGTGTTAGGGTACTCGCTCATTACGCCCATTCTTCCCTTTCTGTCGAAGGAAATGAACGCTACGGACTTCGAGCAAGGACTTCTGTTCAGCGGTTATGCGTTATCGCAAGCGCTTAGTCCTTTTCGCTATTCTCCTTCATGGATAGGTCTGTGGTTTATGGGAACGGGTAGTGATTACTACGGAAGAAAGCTGTTCTTCATGTTGTCGCTTTTAGGATCAACTTTTGGTTGTACCGTTCACCGTCGCTCATGCGTAGGTGCTATCTTTCAGGGATTGTCCCCCAACATGGTTCAACTCAACATCTGGAGGTTCATTACGGGTCTTTTAGCTGGCTCTCCCATTGTGACCCAGGCGCTTATTGCTGATTGCACTTCCGTTGAAGACCGCAACAAGTACTTGGCGATCAATGAGTCCGTGATCTCCGCCGCGTGTGTTTTAGGTCCCGCCTTGGGCGGTATTTTGGGCGGTATCAGTCTTTCCTTGCCCCTGTTCGTTGCTGGTGGCACTGCCGGCGTTGCGTTGCTGTTTGCCGCCTTCTTCATGCAGGAGACGAATCCGGACGTGAACGAGATTTACAAGATGCGCAAGTCCATGAAGGGAAAGACGGAGGAAGAGAAGAAGGAGATCAAGGCGAAGATCAGCGAAATGTACGCTGCGATTCACAAATCGAGGCAGTCGATTCACGTCACTCCGACCAAGACGATGATCTACTGTTTCCTTCTCGAGTTCTGCAATCGCTGGGCATTGAATGCATTCAACAGTCGCTACGGCTCCTTCCTCCTCGACAAGTTCGGCGTCACCTCCACCGTCTTCTCGTACATCATGTGCGCCCAGAGCGCTCTGCTGTGCATCCAGCAGGGTTGGTTGTACGGCGTGGTGGTACGCACGTGGGGCGTTCCCATCATCATCGTCGCGATGGGCGGTATGATCATGGAGGGCGTGGCGTACGTGCTGATGGCGGCGCCGACGTCGCTGGGCTGGAGTATTGTGGGTGGCATTCTGTTGATGTTGGGATATGGTTTTGTAACGCCCACGTCATCGTCGATTATCAGTGTGAGTGTTTGTTGAAGGGAGTGAAGCGTAGACGACCAACAAGCCCGAGATTCAGGGCAAGGTGCTGAGCTGGAATAATCTGTGCTCGCAATGCGCGTTCATTCTGTGTCCTGTGACGCTGTCCACGATTTACACGTATTCCCACGAAGGGTCCTTCTACGCCTCGATTCTCTTTGTGGGTGTGGCGCTGATCGCCATTTCGTTGTTGATGTCGATGAAGAACGCATACGAGCTCGGCAGACCCAGGAAGACGGAGCTGCCAGTGGTGGATAAGATGGATGTGTCTAACACAGATGTGGAGGAGAAGAAGATGGACACGCCGAATACGGACGTGGAAGAGAAGAAGGTCGAGACGCCGAATACGGATGTGGAAGACAAGAAGGAACAGTCCAACATCGAAATGAACGAAGTGAACAAGACATCGGTGCCAAGTGCCGACACGAAGGAGGAAGGGGTGCAGAATGATTCCCATCCGAGTGCCTAGCCGTGAAGACTGTTTGTTGTTCAATACCCTGTCCTGCTAGCTCGCTGAGGGATGTCCCACTTCACTGAATCCATCGTCACCTGAACGAAACGCGGGATCCCCTTCCCTGAAAACCCCAGTAGTCTATTCAAAATGGTCGCTGTCGGTTCCGTATTCTCGCTTGTGAAAGCCATTCTCAACATGAACTTCTTTGTCCTCGTTTCGTGGATCGCTGTGATTGGTGTTGTGTTCAAGTTTTTGCGTAAGGAATATGTACTCCTTCTCCGCCCTGACTGATTCGTAGATCATTTGGAGTAGTTCAGGGTAGTGGGTGGTCGATCCTTCCATGTGTAGGGTTATGGACATGCAGGATGACGACGACATTATTCCCCTCCTACAGAATAAGGATGCAAGTTTGCGTTTCTCTTTGTGATGATGAACAGAGCCACAGAAGTGCTCGGAGTGCGGTCAGCTCGTGCGAAAGCACGCTCTTCCTAGGTAGTTGTTGTGCCATCGCCTCACGGATAGACCGAAGATTCTCTGTACACGAGCTGTCTTTTACATCTACATCATCCTAGTGGCCCTCATGTGTTTGCTCATTGGCGGTGTCATCGTCTGCGGTGCTCTCTTCCCTGTATACTCGCTCTATCTCGCTCCCTATCTTCCGACGCAGAAGAACCTCCACACCGTCACGAACACGCTCAGCCGCACCTCGTTCGAGCAGCTGCAGGACATCTTCGTCAATAAGAACTTCTCTACCAACAGTCTTGCTCTTCCCGACAATTACCGCATGCTGCTCAATGTCACCATCGAACATGGCGAGTCCATGTACAAGAACTGCAACTCGTATTTGGAAGACGGCAAGGACGTTCTCCTCCTCATCCAAGACGTGAAGAACCTGACCCAGAACAAAGACACCCTTCTCGTTTCCCTGCCCCCAGTTGACACCGTGTTATCGGGCCTCAACGCGACATTCTACCCCTACGTGGACTACCTTCCTCTGCAGATCCCGCTGGTGAGCGACGTCGTGGCGTTCTTCAAGGAAGGCAATTACACGTACGCGTCGCTCCGTCAGTTCGTCGTGTCCCATCACATCCTCACACGTGATGTGATGGACCTGAAGGTGAACGAGGTGATTGACATAGCACTCGATCCCCTCTCCATTCTCGACCCTGCCTTTGTGGAGACGGTGAAGACGATTGCGATCGAGGCCAAACGAAACGCGACGGAGGTGGGCACGGACCTGCAGGCGAAGGGGAGTGAGGCGTACACGCGGGGAACGGCAATTGTGAGTGGGTTCTTGAATGACGAGGATTTGGGTCAGTTTGCAGAGATCCCGTCCGAGTTCGTGCCCTCGTTCTCCTTCATCCAGAAGAAGTACGTGATGTACAAGTCGATTCTCGCGAAAGCCGTGGCGACGCTGCCGTCCTTCGTGAGTTGCATTCAGCAGGAGGGCGAGAAGCAAGTGGGCGTGTTGAAGCGCTTCGTGGTGTCGGAGTACCTCGCCTATTTCAAGGTGCACTTCTTCTACACGCTGATGGTGGTGGTGGTGGTGATCGCGTTGGTGGTGCTTCTGGTGCTCTTGTGCATGCAGGGGTGGAAGCTGGCGCAGGAGACGCTGGCGTACGCGAAGTCCTTGTTGAAGGAGACGTCGCTTGAGACGGTGAACGCCATCAATGAGTTTGGTCATGCTGTCCAGCAGTGGTGTGTTTGTTGTGAGAGAGTTGTTCGTATTCAATCAAGGGCTGTTCAGAGTGAATCAAGAATCAATCACAGTGAATCAAGAATCAATCACATCGAAACAAGAATCACATCGAAACAAGAACGACTCAACACCCACGCTTGATCCAACAAAGAAAGCTACTTCGAGTCACTGTTAATGTGCATGCCCGTCGTGATCCACCCGCAACTAATAAAGAAATCGAAGATCTTCTCCTTCCGCTCAACATCGATCGTGATCTTCTTCGCCACCTCGTCGCGCGACGCGAACCCGTTTCTACGCTCAACCCCTCTCCACACACCCCACTTGCAACACTCCTGAATCACCGTGGCCTTAATCGACAGATAGTGTCTGGGCACCAGGTGAAGTAACTACAACTTACCCACAACACCCACACGCACACTACACAGTCGCTTCTCCTCCGGCTTCAGCAGCTCCACACCATCCATTTTGTCCACGTTCAACGCCACCACTCTACACCTCACTCGCCTCCGTTCCCGCCAACTCCTCGCTCTCCGCCTCCTCGTTCTCCTCCTCCTTCTTCGGACCTTCCTTCTCGAACCGCTCCGCCTCCTCCAGCGTTCGGATCCCGTTCTTGCGATAGTTCTGCAAACGAATCACGCGCTCGCGCAGTTTTGCCTCCTTGATCAGACCGTTCATCAGCAGGTCGTAGTCCTTCTTGGAGAGGAAGCGCGCGAACGGCTTCATCAGGTTGAAGATCTCTTGTTCTGCCTGAGCGTGAGGACAACGAGAAGGATGGACTTTCGGCTTCTTCTTCTCCTCGTTGAGGATGTTCTTCAGATCGAGCAGTCCGCGCTCCAGGATGAACTTCTTGCGCTTCTCGCGCTCGAGGAGGCGACCTGGGGAGGGTGAGGGAATGATGCGTGATCATCACCACTTACGGTTGAATGCTCGCAGCATGCACGTCTTCAACTCCTTCTCCTTCTCATCCTCGTCGCCCAATATGTCCACGTCCTTCAACATCATCTCGGCATCATTGTCGTATTCCACGTCGTAGTCGTCGCGAAGCGGATTGTAGCCGCTGATGTCGCTGCCAAGACCCGTGTATCTACAGGGTACACGAACTCAGCGTGCATACGGCGGGACGGGATCATCATTGAATGTCTCTACTCCTGACGCGACTCACACAACCATACCTTGGAACGTATCGTGGAGAATCGTTGACGGATCGGGGAGAAGCGAATCGTGACTCAAGTAACACTTCATGTAATGATCCACGCAATGGCGCTCCGATTTGGTACCAACGTACGCAGCAATCTCTCTACTCATAAGCTCTGCAGAATGATGTGACTCCCAGTTGCCGAAGCGGAAGAGATCCATTCCCTCCATCAGACGAAGCTCTTCTTCGGCATTCCAAGTGTCCGCGTAGAGAGTGACTTTCCTTCGGATCAACGCTTACCATGCACACATACTTCAGGTTCTCGTTCACGTGGTAGCCGTGCGTCCACTTATGCGTCTCCGTTTCAACTCGGTTCATCAGGCACTCTTTGCAAATGTAAAAGTTCTCGCAAACGGCGCACTGGAAGTGAACAGTCTGCGTTATATTCTATGGGTGAAAGGAAGCCCCATCAGCTACTTTGGAGCACAGCGAGCACTTTATATAGATATCGACATTGTGCAGCGGAAAATAGGGCTCCTCCTGGACTACAACCATCACTATTACGATAACACTCGCTACTCGGATACTTGTTGGGCTGGTAATGAACTTCGTCACTCTTCTTCTTATCCTCCTCTACTTCCATCTTGTCTTCCGTTTCAACCTTCTTCTCCTCCGTATTCTCCTCCTTTTTGCTTTGACTACAATTCAAATCCTACGGCAACGCAAACTCTTCCACTTCCATGTCTGCAATGATCAGGAGTGATGGTTCCGTTCGATGGGCAGAACGAGCGGTATTTGGCGTGCTTCCTCTAATTCGTTCCAGAAATCGGGGATATTTCGGTTCATCATTCTGTTTTGGGATTTCTCTTCTGCTTAGGACTTGCCTCTTCTGTCCGGTGATAGTTAAGGCAAGTCAACCCCTTCCATCTCCTCCCTCAATTCATGACTCAGTCATCCAACAAACAGGCGAGAAACCCCAGTCTCACTTCATGGTTGCCACCATATC
>JANPWJ010000155.1:0-13724 GCA_027406325.1 Blastocystis sp. subtype 2
ACAGAAGCTCCTTCGCCACGATGGAGGCGAGACGACCCATGATGTGTCCACGGCAATCAATCACAACTTCCTTTTCGAACATTTCTACGGGCGAAACGTAAGCACAAAGAACGGATGGTCGGCACTGCGCCGACTCGCACACGGCGGACATTGCACTCTAGCAGCACACGCACGTACCTGTAGCAGTCACACAACGCTAATGTGGGCGATTGTCCTGACGGGTAGAAAAAAGCACCTCACGTGCGGTGGTTCGTTGGCTTCCATGGGTGGCGTAATACTACTGTCCCGATCACTCTTTATCCCATCGAAGGGAGCGTCTTTAGCGAATAGCGTTGTGCTGCAAACGCTTGGGAGATGTCCGTCGTTCGGTCTGTTCGGTCTGTGAGTACTCTTGAGAGAACACTTCTTCGCCCCTATGCGGCCGTTCGGTCGGCCCGGGGAATGCAACCCGTTTTTTCGAACCAAATCCGCTCCTTTTCGCGAAGATATCGCTTCGCGGAGGACAGGACCAGTGCATTTAGCAAATATGGAAAGCCCACATTATTCCTCATCGGTGGTATTGGCGGTACGCGTGACGGGGCGTGTTGATTGTAGTGGTCTACACCGGAGCGATTCTCGTGCAGGAGGAAAAGCTGCAGTTCGCCTCGAAGAGATATCCCAACTATTTTCGGAGGGCAATGCTCCAGCTCTCCGCCGGCATGGAGTAGGAGCCCTCTCTTCCGTTCCCATGTAGGTGGAGAGACATCTGGCGCCGCTACGAGATGCTGAGGAGAACGGAGTATTCGCGAAAAGCGAGTGGGTCTTCCGTGGGATCCCTGTGGGCGCGTTTCCGCGCGTGGTGGCTGGGACTCGACGACTACTATCGTTGCATCGCTCCGATCATGGGACTGAACGTGCTGGTGTGGATTCTTTGGAGAGTTCCTCGCTGCTACGGCACCATGACCAAGTACTTCCTCTGCCAGCCCTACGTGTCGAAGGCGTCCTCCCTCTGCGTAGGCGCTGGGACGGGGGGTGATTGCGTAGCTGTGCACCTTTTCTCACCAGGAGTTCTGGCACCTGGCGTGTAACATGATCGGTTTAGTGTCGTTCGGTCGTCTCGCGTACGATGTCCTCGGCAACGAGCAGTTCTACGCCTTCTATCTCTCGGCTGGAATGGTCTCCTCCTACGTGTCGTATCTGGCCAAGTTCGCGTTGCGCAGGACGGCGATCGCTTCCTTGGGAGCGTCAGGCGCGGTGTACGCTGTGATGGCGCTGGCTATCAAGCAGTTTCCGGGCATTTCGGTGTCCATCATCTTCCTGCCGTTCATTCCCATTGCCGGACGTGAGCGTGTCGCGGCTTGTTTACGTCGTAGCCTTCGCCTTTCTGGGTCTGATTCTGTTTGACGTGTTCGGACTGATTTCGGGAAGGACCCCGTTCGACCATCCTGCCCATCTCGGCGGCGCCGCCTTTGGCTACTTTTACGAGCCGTTCCGCGTTTGTCCCTCTCGTTTGGCTGATGACTAGGCGGTTCTCTGGAATCACTATCGCCAATTCCTTGTCACCAATTACAGAAAGATCCGTCACTGGGCTGTTTGTCGAACACACACGTCATATACTACAATCACTTCAAGTTGTTCAGTCGGTCGTTCAGGTCGTTCTGCTGCTGCGAGCTGCCAATGTTGTAGCTGCCGCGATTCACGAACGTGTCGGGCATGGACGGCATCTGGGGCACGGAGGGGAGCTGCAGGTCCGCGGGGAGCGACTGCATGTTGGGCGCGTTGCCGAACGGAAGGTCCGCCTGCGGAGGGAAGGCGTTGTTGCCAGCGGGCGGGAAGGCGTTGTTGTTCGCAGAAGGGAACGGCGCATTGCCACCAGCAGGAGGGAACGCGTTATTGTTCGCAGGAGGGAAGATGTTATCAGAGGGAGGGAACGGAGAGCCGCCGGAGGAGAAGGGCGAGTTGCCACCGGCGGGCGGGAAGAGGTTGTCCGCAGAGGGGAAGGTGCTGCTGCCGGCAGGGGGCATGGACGCGTTGCCAGCAGGAGGGAAAATGTTTCCGCCAGCAGGAGGAGTGGGGGGCATGGGGGGCAGGGGAGAGTTACCGCCAGGAGGGAAGAGGTTGTCCGTCGAGGGGAAGGGGGAGTTGCCAGCAGGGGGCATGGGAGGCATGGGCGCGTTGCCACCAGCGGGAGGGAAGATGTTTCCACCAGAAGGAGGCATGGGAGGGTTGCCACCAGCAGGGGGCATAGGGGGATTGCCACCGGCAGGGGGCATGGGAGGATTGCCTCCAGCAGGAGGGATGGGTGAATTGCCACCAGCAGGAGGGATGCCGCTTCCAGAAGAAGCCATGCTGTCCATCAACGCAATGGGGTTCATCTGGTCAGCGTATTGGTAGGCAACGTTGTTCTTTCGGAGAATGTCCTGAAGCGTCTCCTCCACGCTGCTCGGATTCGGAATACACGGCGTGAGACGAGAACTGATGCGAGGATCCACGTCCATCTCGATGCCGTCGAGCAGCTTCCCGTAGTGGCTTTGGATGGCCTTGCAGATCTGGGGGAGCTCTTTGATGTTCACTCTTCCGTTGCAGTAGAGGATGGAGGCAATGTAACGACGCATATTTGACGGGATCGCCTGCTCGTAGTTCAGGGACTCGATACGAGCGTTGAAGGTCTGGATGTACAGATTCAGAATCTCCAGGGCAGCGACCGTCTTCTTGAGGTTGATCACGTTCTCGACCTAGAGGCGTCACACACCACCTCGGCACGTACAGAGATCTGTGCCAGCTCCACATCTCCATTTGAGTACTTCTTAGCAATATCCTTTCCCATGGCTAACGCCTGACCGTTTAACTCCTTCTGTCTCTACAGCGTGACCGAGGCGGTGAAGCACTACCAGCACGATGCGCGTCGCGCAAGAGGAGCAGAGGTAATTGAGCTTCACTTTGTCGAACTTGGGCATTCAGAACTGATTACGATTCCAAATGAAAGTAAATATGTAACGGGAAAGCTTGCAATCCAGTCTAAAGCGGTTTCAGTTCAGTGATCCAGCCCACACTCGCTCTCCCCGTGCACAGAACCGTAGCGCTTTTCTTTAACTGGACAGAGGCGATTTTCACACTCCTTTCGGCTCCAATCTCACTTCTCGCTGCTTCTGTATCGGATAGCGAAGCAATGGGCAGAGCGATTCTCGGGGACGATCCAGAGGTGCTTCTCGCTCTCCCGGCATCGGAGAAAGGATGATCGAAGCACACAGAACAGAATAGAAAGCAACGGAGAGAACAAACACTATTCCACCATGAGTCGCCAATCAAAGAAGCGTCAAGCACCGAATCAGGGGCAATCCAACCAGCACGAGGAGCAGGGCGATGCGGCTAAGGTCGTGTGTGAGGGAAAGACGGTCGAACAGAAGGAGAATCGAAAGAGCGAGACGAGCACAAATGAACGTGCCTACTCGTTGGAGCGGAGGTGACCTGTAGACGCATCTCAGCTGCGAGTGATCAAGCACGAAAGCAACATCACAGTCGAAGGCCAGACGGAGGATTTATCCGTTCCCGTATGGGTGTTTGCCGCGCGTTGAGGGTTAGGTCGATCAATTGTTCAAGAACGGCTTCCCCGAGGGAAGAATCGACTACTACACCGAAGGTGATAACCGCAAGCGCGTCGGAAAGACGGAGGAGCGCCTGCTGACGGTGAACATCCCTGAGATCGAAACGAGCCTTAGAAAGGCTGCCGAGGTGCACAAAGAAGCGAGAAGCTACATCCAAAACCGAATCAAGCCCGGCATCCGATTCTGGGATATGTGCTGCGATTTGGAGGACAAGGTGCGCTTCCTGATAGGAGAGAACGGTCCCAACGTATGCGACATGAACGGTGTGCAATGTAGGCTGGCATGGGGTTCCCGACGGGCTGCTCCATTAATAACGTTGCCGCCCACTACACGCCGAACCCGCACGACATGTCGAGACTGCAGTACGGCGACGTGATGAAGCTGGACTTCGGCACGGAGGTGAACGGTGCCGTCTCCCGCCTTCTCTGACGCGTAGGGTACATCATCGACTGCGCGTTCACCGTGGCGTTCGACCCGCAGTTCGACGAGCTGATAAAGGCGACGCGGGACGCGACGTACACGGGCATCAAGCACGCCGGACTGGACGCGCGTCTGGGCGAGCTGGGCGGCGTGATCGAGGAGGTGATCAACTCGTACGAGGTGACGATCGACGGACGCACCTACCCGAGTGGCGGCTGTGCTGGCGCCTGACTCCTAGTCGTGCCGATCCGCAACCTGTCGGGCCACAGCATGGTGAAGGGCTCGATCCACGGCAGCAAGTGCATCCCGCTGGTGTTCGAGGACACGCCCGACCGCATGGAGGAGGGCGAGGTGTTCGCGCTGGAGACGTTCGCCACCACGGGCACGGGGTTTGCGGACCCCGCGCTGATGACGAGCCACTACGCGCTGAACCCGTCGCCGGAGTACCCCGCCATGTCGTGACGGAGAGTGGGCGTGACGCGTAGGTGTCCGCAGGACGAGCGGCTTCTCAAGCACATCCTGCGCACCTTCAATACGCTTCCGTTCTGCAGACGGTGGCTGGACCGCGAGGACGGCGGCTCCTTTGCCGTGAACGGGAACCACGGCAGACAGGTGAAGTGCATCGACTCGCTGAACCGACTCGTGGAGAAGGGTATCGTGGAGGTGCGGGTCGAGGGAGGCGATGAGCATTAGGATTACCCCCCGCTGTGTGACCGACCCGGCAGTTACACGTCGCAGCTGGAGCACACCTTCTTGGTGAAGTGAGCGCTTGGTGGGGGAGTGAGGTGTAGGGAGAACTGCAAAGAAGTGTTCTCGATTGGAAACGATTATTGATTTGCACGGGCTGTTTGTTTGCACTATTCTCTGAGGGGCTCTCCACCTGGTTCATCATTCTTTTCTCTCAGTTGGCTTGTTTTCGAAATGGCCTTCTCGTGCTCGTACGGTGATGGGTGCGGAATGGTATACGTGAAAGGTCTTGGTTATCGGTTTGGTTAAGAATCAGCGTTGTCAATCGATACAAAGGACGTGAAGGGAGATTCAAAAGGACGTAGGAGTGCTTAACACGTCCTCATATCTAGCATCGTCCAAGTACTACATGAATGTGCACATATGGGACCGTGATAAACAAATGGGTGAAGCGTCTCGCATGGCTATCAATACTAGACAAGCCAATTACCCTGAACTCGACCATTGACAAGTCCCTTGTGTTTGACGGAATCGTCTACTATGGGAACACTTCCATCGTGGTGTCGCTGCTCTCGAAGCACTTCTGCGGTCGATGGAGGACGGAGTGCTCGGCTTCATTCCGGCTGCTGAATTGCATCTATCTGAAGTGGATGCAGGAGCGCCAGAGCGATTCTGCGGACAAGTTTTCTCCCCTGCAAGAAGAAACGGAATTCACTCCGCACGTTTCGTTTTTGTCGAAGGAGGACAGCATCGCCTACACGCTGCCGTTTCAGAAAATCGAGTTGGAGGGGAATGGGCGCGCTGATGCGTAGTCTGCCGCTGAAGAGTCCGGATGGCGTTGTTATCGCTACCATCCACTTGATCACACTCTTTATTCCCTATGCTGTTCGGAAACCCTGGGAATCGCGTCCCCCGCTGATGCACATGGCGGCCATTCTCGGCGATGTCCCTCTGTTGAAGCGCGCAGTGGACATTGAGAATCGTGGCGAACTGTGGAACTTCAAGGTATGCGCGACTGATCATGTTCATCCTAGTCGCTGAACCCGCTCACCATCGCGCTCATCTCCCACAAGAAGCAGGCGTACGAGTTCCTGATCCAGCTGCACGAGTCGCACTCCTTCATCACGGACAACACACACCGAGGCAAGTGGCGCCACTCTCCGTGCCTTAGCCGTAGAACCATCTTCCACTACGTCGCCATGTGCGGCGACTACCGCTTCCTCCGCATCGTCATCAACGCGCTCCCGAAGAAGCAGGACATGCCGATGGTATTCCACGCGCGTCGGCGTCAGTCATAGTACCTGCAGCGTCCCGATGAGTTGGGTGAAACGCCCATCTTCTGCGCGATCCACAAGCACGACGTGAAGATGGTGCAGTCGCTCATCCGATGCGGCTCGCTGCTGGACACGCGCAACAACCAGGGCAACACGCCGCTCATGGTGAGCATTCTGGAGAAGCAGGAACCCATCGCGCTCTTCTTCGCCTCGCTGAGTCGCATCGGACCCAACCACGCCCGCGTGTACTAGTACGACAAGGAGTGGGTGTGAGACGTAGCGCCACGCCCGCCAGCACCAACAGCAAGGGGCAGAACGCGCTGATGCTCGCCGCGCGCGAGGGCATGCTGCTGGTCGTGCGGCGACTGCTGCACTGCCACGTTCCCGTTCTGGCTGTGGACGTGGAGGGCAAATCGGTGTTGCACTACGCGTTTGAAGCCCCGCTGAATCAGATGGGCATCGTGTGCGCCATTCTCGGCATCAAGAAGACTCCTGTCGTGAGTGACATTACGCGCGAGTGTAGGGGAGCGGGGACGAGGTGAGGCGTAGGGGTTGTGAGCAACCACGTGAACACGGACTTGATCTCGATCACCTTCTACAACAAGGACACGGTCGATGTGCTTCTGAAGGACTGCGAGGAGGAGGTGAGAACGCTGCTGAAGGCGATCGTGGAGAACACAGAGGTGCGCGAGAACACGGGCTTTGTAGATGAGGATGACTATGATTGTCGTGTTTGTGGCAGAAATGACAGAAATGACAGAAATGACAGTGCATCACACCATCCAATGGGGAGAGCGGTTGGTGGGAATCAAAGACAATTGCTCCGATGCCGCCAAAGAAAACGGGGTCTCGTAAGAAGCGAGACAAGATGCGTGCTGCGCAAGTGGTAGGGAGATGTGGTGCGTCCTTGACGTTGTAGGAGAAGAACACGATATCGAGAATGATGGGCACGTCGCAGCTGTTGGCATACGGTGATATGTCAAAGGTGCCGGGGAATTTCGAGATGGAGTGCCAGGAGTGCGGAATGAAGCAGAAGAACCGTGCTTTTTGCTATTTTTGTCACGCCGTTGGTCGAATCCGACTGGAGTAAACGATAGGTTCAGAAACTTCCCGTGTGCGCACACTGCGGACGCATGAAGTGCTCTGGCGTGGGCACAGATTGCTTGGTGAAGCACCCCGGAACTACGGTGACGGGCATGAAGTTCGTCGGAGCGATTTGCGACTTCTGCGAGGCCTTTGTGTGTCATTCAAAGAAGTGTATCCAGGAGCACGCGTGCGCGTGCCCGTTCCGCGAGAGTCCGGATCCCGGTTCGCTGAGCATCAAGTGCTCCGAGTGCCAGCGCGATGTGTGGAGTCATGGAGGGCGCATGTACCAGTGCAACATCTGCGGGAAGTGGAACTGCCAGGACGACCAGTTCGAGCACCAGGCCATGTGCCAGACATTGGAGGGGGAGAGCTACAAGTGCATTTCGTGCAACAAGCGAGGACAGTGGTCCTGCATGCGATGCAAGATTAGTTACTGCGACACGCACGTGCTGTCCGCGTTGAACGTACGAATCGATGGAATTGCGTCCCCTGTAGAAGGATCGGAACGGTGTCTATCGTTGCAAGCGCTGCCAGTACGAGTTGAAGGATGTGTCCAATTTGTCGTTGAGCGGTACTCCTTTTTGCGAGCAATGAGCTGTAGTGAAGAAGCATGAGTATGGAAGACAGGGTGTGTACCAGGAGTCGCAGGATGACGACGACGACTATGCTAGTTACGGCGGATATGACTACGGCGCGGAGGAGGGCAGCGAGGATGAGGATGAGGATTGAGTTCTTTTAGTTGTGTTTCCTGTTTCCAACAAAACTCTAATTCAATATCTCCTCCTTCTGCGCATTCCCTCTCTCGGAGCCTCCTCCTTCTTGACCACGGGAGGAGCAACGGGCGTGGGCTTCATAAAAAAGAAAATCACTTTCAGCGACATGGCGGCCAGGGCAAACGTGAAGGAAATCGACAGGAAAAAGCGCGTAATGAACGGGAGTTTCATGAACGAAGACATGAATCGCCCGTAGTAGAAGCGGGCAACCGAGTAGAGCTCCGGAGACAGCGTATCTACGGTGAACACGCAACGAAAGGCAGTACTGTCCACGATCGCTTCTAGGTACTCCTGAATGGCATTGCGCTCGATCTTCACCGTGCGATAGTAAATCCCCGTCTACACATCACTCCCAGGACAAAGACATGCTCGTTCACTCAGTAGCAGGCCACACGGAATCTTGCTCGCATCAACTCCGAAATGAGAAACGTACTCGCCCCACTCCTCTCCGTCCAGAAATGCAAACGCAATTCCCTTCTTGCACTATGCGTTATCCCTTCCGTCCACGACAACTCTTGTCGGCAGAGAGCGCAGAATATGCTTGATTTCCGCCATCCGAGAGGGATCCAAGAGAATTACCGAATTCACCACCAGCAGGAAGGTCTGCTTTCCGCTCTGAACAATGTCGCTGAACGCCTTGCCACGGTACTAGGACGATTACCCCGACAGACAACGCATACTTCGGGGAAGAGAGGGAGCGTGCGCTGACGAATCCACTCCAACAGGCTGTCTTCGTCTTGCACGTCGCCGTGGTAATAAACCGGATCCACTTCATCTTCGATGCGCACCACAAACGGCAGCTGAATGGGCGGGAATGCCTGCAGATACGTGTCCGTGGCACCGAACACGGCGTAGAGGAGGAGGTTGTCCGAAGCGTTGCGGAATTCGGTGAGAAGGTGTTGGCTTCTTTCAGAGTCGTCCTATCCTCATCAGCACAAGCAAGAATGCGTACGTAAACGCAAATGAACACCACATTGGCGGAGTGGGTGAGTTGGTCATAACCCTCCTTGGAGTCGAAATAGGTGACGGACTCGACTACACTCAATGCAATGCACGACGCGTACCGTTCAACGAGTCGCACATGTCGATTAGAGAGCGAAGAGACTGTCTTCCGTAGAAGTCGTGGATCGCGTTGTTGATGATGTACTTTATCCAGGGGAAGGAGCGCACGTTCATTCTCTCGCACAGTCCCTTGTCCACAGAGCAATCGACGTAGCCCAGTCCAATTTCCTCGTTGTATTTGGCTGCCAGGTAATCCACGTTTATGTTCATTTCGTTTCGAACCGAAAAGGGCATCTATTCATCACGAGTCACGAAATCGAGAGCAACGTTCTGAAACACGACGACCCATTTCCCATCCTTTATGGTATCGTCGAACGTTTCGTTTCGCAGCATCTTGACGTAGGAATCTTGAGTATCAGCGCAAGGCGCCAAACCCTACCCGAGAACGAGAATCCATAAATGCGATAGATGAGCAGAATAGAGAGAAGATGGAAGTAAAACCTGCGTAGTTCCATTACCACCGCCAAATCATTATTTCCTTGATCCAGCCACCTCCATTTCACGTAGGATATGTGTGACGAGTGCTGCAGCTCTCTCGGACTCCATATGCGTGCTTCTGTTGATCATCGGAGGCACTCTTTCCAGAGCCGAGATAGAATACCAGGGATGAATTGCTGCGTCCATGTGCACATTTCTGTGTGCGCCATGCCAAGATCGATTCTAACAGTGTATGTAGACAAACAGACGGGATTGACAACGATGAGCAATAACAACTAAGCAGTTTACCAGTCATCATCATCTCCGCCGAAGAGACCGCCTCCGCTCATATCCACATCTTCCTCTTCCTCCTCTTCCTCCTTCTCCTCCTCCTTCTTCTCCTCAGCGGGAGCAGCGGCACCAGCAGCAGCAGGGGCAGCAGCACCTCCAGCGGGAATGGAGACAAGCTTCTCAAGTCCCTCCTTGATCATCTCCTCGATGTTCTTTCCCTCGAGGTCAGCAAGGAGCTTCTCAATCTTCTCGTCTTCGGCTTCAGCACCGACGGACTCAAGAACGGTCTTGATGTTCTCAGCCTAGGCGTTATCGACACCGCAGTGGGTTGTACAGTGGGCTTCTCGTTTCCTCCGAGAACGAGCATGAGGTAAGCACTAAGATGTCTCATCTACGGAACGGTCAGCTCCTCTCCCTCCACGTCTCTCCCATCGACTCCGAATCGGCAGTCACGCCCATTCACCACACAACCTACCGTAATATCAAGTCTTTATCTCTGAAAAGAAAGGCTCCTTCATAATCGGTGGGGGTAGGCTCACCCAGGGGTAGCGTCACGGTAACAAACACGATTTCTTAGCAATTACACATTTTGAGACGCCAGCTCCTTCGCAAATCGGAAGTACAGCGTTTCTCTCGAAACGCCGCTCAGCAAACGCCACTCACGCAACACCTCTTCTGACAGATCGCTCTGCGCCGCCTTCGAAGCACTTTCACAATCACCGCAACGGATCTGCATGTACAGCGCGTGAAGGGTGCTCATCTTGTCCAAGGCCTTTCCATCGGCACTCATCAGCAGCTCCTTCGCCGTATTGAGCGCCGCACACAGGTTCTCGGGAACGCCACTGTCCGGCTCCGCGATTTGCGGCACGCTCCCCGGCTTCCCCGGCAACTCCGTGAACACCGAGCCCGATCGCACACGTCGCTTCTACTCGTCACCTCAGCACGCCGTCCGAACCTCGCTCGGGTCGGGATGATGCACGATGTCGTTCGCGCGCTGCTGTCGCACGCGAGTCAGAATTGCCGCCTATTTCCGTCACCCCACCCCACTGTGCGTACACGCAGCCACCGCGTCCACTGCGCCTGCTCCCTGGCGTCCTTGAACACGAGACGAACCGGCTTGATGTCGGTGGTGACCTACGCCTCACGCCTCTCCGCCACCGCGACGATCAGCCCGTTCTTCTCCACGCTGGAGTCCACCTCGACCAGTCCGCAGGCCTCGAGCGGGACGATGAGGTGGGGGTTGTACTTGCCCAGCCAGTTCATCTTCGCGTACAGCAGGATGTCGCTGAACAAGAAGAACTACGCGTCACGCCCTCCCCGCGCCGCTTACACGATACTCCTTCAGCACGCCGCGATGCGTTCTCTTCGTGAGGACGCCGTCGTACAAGAACTTCCGGCCCTCGGCTTCGGGAACGCTGCCCGGCTTGAACAGCTCCATCTTGTCCTCCACCTTCTTCAGGTCCAGCGACGCGGAGTAGCAGTCCTTCAGCAGCGAGATCAGCTTCTCCAGATGCAGCATCTTCACCACGTCCTCCTTCTCGCCGTCGTCGATCACGTCGAGGTCCTTCGCCGCCTCGCTCTGCAGCTCCTGGCTCATGCTGTCGCGCAGCTGGCCCGTCACGCGCGTCATCACGTCCACGAACGACTTCTCGGGCGCGTCCAGCGACAGGAACCAGCAGCTCATCAGGCAGAAGCGGAGGATGTCGAGCGACTTCGCCAGCAGCTCGTTCTGCAGGTGGCCCTTCACCAGCACCACGTCCAGGTAGATGTCCAGCTCCAGCCAGATGCAGCGGAACAGCGTCTCGATGGTATCGGAGGAGCGGCCCTTGTCGAACAGCTGGATGTTCACGCGGTACTCCTTCAGCAGCGCGATGTGCGTCTGCACGCAGCTCAGCAGCGCGATGTGCTCCTTCTGCGCCGGCGGCAACTCCACCACCTTGTTCTCCACCTGGTTCGGCATCTTGATCTCGTTGTTCACGATCGACCAGTACAGCTTCGTCATCATCGCCTATCCCTCACGCCCCGCACGCGCCGCTACCGTGTCCAGCGGCTTGCCGTGGTCGATGTCGCGGTTGTTGTTCAGGAACTGCGGCAGCGTCATCTTGTTCTGCGGCGCCACGTTCGGGTTGTGCGCGTCGCTGTTCAGCAGGATCGTCGAGTACGCCAGGATCATCACCACGTCGGAATCGCGGAACTTCGTGGGGTTGTCCTCCCAGTAGCACTGCGCGAACGCGGTCACCAGACGGTCGATCTTCTGCGCCTCGCCCGGGAGTCTGAACCCGCACTTGGTCAGGAAGTGGCGCACGGCGATGTCGAAGTCCATGCCCTTCCAGTTGGTGCCACCTACGCCTCACGCCCACACCCCACGGCTACGCAGGAAGCGATAACGGATCTGATCCATAAGGTTGCGCTCCTCCGAAGTGGTGCCGCCGTCGCTGCCCAGGTAGTCGCCCAGCTCCACCTCGTCGAGCTGCGGCAGGTACAGGAAGATGAACTTCACGATGCCCTCCGCCGTTCGCTCGATCACGCGCGAGGCGATCAGTCGGGCGATGCACTTCTTCACGCCCTTCTCCTTCGCCAGCGCCAGCGCCTCCTTCGTCACGCCCTGTCCGTACGGGGAGATCGCGGACCCGTACAGGTCGCTCTCGAGCGTGATGTGCGACGGCACGCGGCCTCGCGTGGACTTGTACAGCTCGGTGACCTCCTCGATGGGCGACTCCGCGGCGGGGTTGGAGGACGAGATGGAGTTCGCCGCGTCCACCACCTCCTTGGCGATCATCTTCAGCAGGTCGCTGCCCTCGCTGGCGACGCGCAGCTCCTCGGGCGTGGGGTTCCTGCCGTCCTTGTACTGCGCGACGTAGTCGCCGCACCAGTCGATGAGTTCGGTGACGGGGTTGAAGGGCGACTCCTTGTTGTCGTAGTTGACGAAGGCGTCCACGAGGTACTCGGTGATGCTGAAGAGGTTGTGGAAGAAGTGGAGGATCTCCAGCTTGGTCGAGGACAGCGTGGCGGGACTACGCGTGAGCGAGGGAGAGAGCGGGAACGATTGCAGGAGCGACTGCAGGAACTTGAAGAGGATCCCGAGTTCGGTGATGAGCTCCTGGCGGTAGAGACTACGGTGAAGGCGAGAGCGCACGCCTACTTCCACAGCGTGAAGATGAGGTCGGAGGCGCTGTGCAGCACGCTCAGGTTCATCGTCTCGTCCACCGTGAGGCCCAGCAGCAGCGAGGGACAGAGGATGTAGCGGTACACGGGGATCAGGTACAGCTGGAACGAGGAGGGCGCGGTGGTGCTTCCGTAGCTGATCAGCTCCTTCAGCACCTCGTAGTACTCCTTCTACCCGTGACGCCAACACCGCGCGCCCACTCTGCCCTGCTTCCGCATCAGCACGATCTCCATGAGGACCAGCAGCGTGTAGTTCTGGTGCGACAGGCGCGAGCTGACGCACCGCGAGATGGCGATCATGTCGCCCACGATGTCGTCGATCATCACGTTGCCCGCGCTCTCCAGCATCGACCCGAAGTCCGTCATGATCTTCGTCAGCACCTCGCCCTTCTTCTCCTCCTCCTCCTCGTTCATCACGCGCTCCTCCATCAGCGACACGTAGCTCTTCACGCCCTTGCTCAGCTGGTCGTACAGTTGCGACGCCTCCAGCCCCTGCTCCTGCAGCGCGCCCAGACTGCACTGCAGCAGACCCACGATCTGGTTCACCAGGAACATGCAGGTCTGCGGAATGGTGGGGAAGGACCCGACGATCTTCAGCACGAGGTTGATCAGGTCAGTGGCGTAGGCCTCGATGGAGGTGAGTCCGCAGTCGTAGATGGAGGAGAGAATGACCTCCAACAGCGGGTCGTTCACCTCGCCGGCGACGGCGGTGGGCGCGGAGATCACGAAGTGGTAGAGGTGCTCCAGCGCGTTGCGCGTCAGCGAGATGTCGTTGGAGTGGATCGTGATGAGGAGGGGCAGCAGGCGGCGTGTGTTGAGGAGCAGCTGCTCGGAGAGGGCGTGAATTGCAGCGTTATGTGGTGCGTCTGTGTTCTCTTCCTTCTGTTCTTCCTTCTGTTCTTCCTTCTGTTCTTCCTTCTGTTCTTCCTTCTGTTCTTCCTTCTGTTCTTCCTTCTGTTCTTCCT
>JANPWJ010000157.1:0-53134 GCA_027406325.1 Blastocystis sp. subtype 2
TTTTCCGGCCACTCGTTTACCCATAGCGAAAAATCGGTGGATAAGGAATGAGAAATACGACGAGTCTGTTTGGAGTGAAACGCCTAACCTGTACGCCCCTTCCAACGAATAACCGTTCTCCCCGCATTCCATCCAAATCGCATTTCTTGTTTACAACGCAGTTGCTAGTACACCAAACAGAACAGGAGGATAAATGGAAGAAACAGGCAGCAACACAGTTAACAATACAGATTACTTCTTGTACATGTCCTCAATGGCAGCAGAATAGTGCTTCTGCAGCTGCTTACGCACCAACTTGAACGTGGGAGTCAGCATTCCGTTGTCCACGGACCAGCCCTCGCTGTCCACGGTGAACTTCTGAATGCGCTCGAACCCGCGAAGACCCGCGTTCGTGAACAGACGCTTCAGGTCGTCCTGAATCGCCGTGTGCAGCTCCTCGCTCTCGCAAACCTCCTTGAAGGACTTGCCCTCGAGACTGCTCACCGACTTGCTCCACTTCATCACGTAGTCCTTCTCCGGCACGATCATCGCCACCAGGTAACTCTGCAGCGAGTCGCCGTGCACGAAGATCTGGCTGATGAAGGGCGAGGCGCCGTAGATGATCTCCAGCTTCTCCGCCGCCACGTACTCGCCCTGCGCCAGCTTGAAGAAGTTCTTCTTGCGGTCCACGATCTTCAGCGCGTAGTTCGGCAGGATGATCGCGATGTCGCCCGTGCTGAAGAAGCCGTCCTTGTCGAACGCCTTGGCGGTCAGCTCGGGGTTGCGGAAGTAGCCCGGCGTGATGTTGTAGCCGTGCACGAACAGCTCGCCACGACCCTTGCAGGGCACGCCGTTGTGGTCGCGGTCGCTGGTCAGATAGTTCATCTCGGGCACGTCCACCAGCTTGTACTCGCAGCACGGCAGGCAGCCGCCCACGTTGCCGATCGAGTAGTCCGTTCCCACCTGCAGCGTCATCGGACCCGACGTCTCCGTCGCGCCGTAGCCCTCGATGATCACGCCCTTCAGAAGGCAGCGCAGGAAGAGAAGGATGTCCTTCGACAGAGGCGCGCTGCCGCTGATCGTCACACGCACGCGGTCCAGACCCGCCTTCGCGCGGATCTACGACTCATGATCATCAACGACCACTATACGGTGTCGAAGACCGCCCAGTCGTAGAACCACTGCGTGTTGTCGTAGCCGTTGGCCATGCGCCACTCCTTCGCCGAAATGCCCCACGACCACAGCGTCTGCACGAAGTAGTTCGTCTGCTTGATCTTCTCCGTCAGCGCGTCGTAGATCTTGTTGAGCCTATCCGTCACCTCCTCCGCACGCTCCTACAGACGAGGCACGCTGGTGAAGACGGTGGGACGCAGCGTTCGGATGTCGTCCATGATGGTGCGCGTGCTGCCCTACGCGTCAGAGCGCCGCGCCACACCGACCTGGTAGAAGCCGATGCGCGCGCCGCCGATGAGCATGGCGAGCTGCATGATTCGCTCCAGCACGTGCGCCATGGGGAGATAGGAGAGGTAGCAGTCCGAGGGCACGGGACTGATGCCGGTGTACAGGCAGCCGCACATGGCGGAGATCAGGTTGCGATGCGTGATGAGCGCGCCCTTGGGTACGCCCGTGGTGCCGGAGGTGTAACAGATGGTGCACACGTCCTCCGCGTGGGGAGGGACGTTCACCACGCGATGCTCATGGCCGATCTTCATCAGCTCCTCGGTGGTCATCAGCTCGATGCCCTACAGCGTCACGTGCTACAGGAATGCGTACGTGATCCTTGGCGAGGGCGCGCGTCTTGTCGTCAATGGCGCCAATCTGGATGATCGTCTTGAGCGACGAGGCGCGCTCTAAAAGAACCATAAGCTAGAGTGAATTCCGACCACATAGCCGACCTTCAGCGTTTCAGAGGGAGTGCACACGCACGTCTTCATCTGGGTTTGCTGAAGAATGAACTCCACAGAGTCCGCACCAAGCGTATCGTAGATGGGACAGAGCGTGAGTCCGTAGGCGTTGCAGCTCTGCTCGGTCAGGGCCCACTCGAGACAGTTGGGGCCGTACATACCGATAATTCTGTACTACACGTGAGCCGGCAGCGTCCACCAGCTACACCTTCAATTTCCGATAAAAGATTCAAATGGATAAGGCCGGAGGCGAAGTCCTGGACCATTTCCCAGATTTCGTTGTAGCTGTACCACTTGAAGTCCATCGCCTTTCCATTTTCGTCCTACGCGTGACGCATGAACAGAAGTGGGCACCTTGGGTCTGAAGCCGTAGCAGGGTCCATCAGGACTGATTCTCCTTCCACGCATAAAACAATCATAACTACACGAGGGTGAGCGCTTCTGAAGGGTTATTCGATGAAGCACCTACAGCGTTTCAACTTCGGGATAGTACGTGCAAATGTATTCCTGCTTTGGACACTGGATGCTGCGAATCACGGCGGACTAGGACTCACACAGAAAACGCACAATGGACTTCTCTTCGCGTGCTGGGCTTCACTTCAAATCCATACATAAAGGGTTGTGTCGACATAGTGTTAAGATAGGGTAGATATCACTCGAATGAAGGTATTTGTGATGACCTGTACGGATAGGGATAATCCCCCTGAAAACTGGCGTCCGTTGCATCGATCGCTGCGAAAACGTGCGCTCTTTGGGATCCGGCGTGGAAGGATTCGACGGTTCTACGCCATCCCTGATCTGCGTACGCTCGCTGGATCGAGTAGCAGTGGGAATGGGGCTCTTTCTCTGTCATTTCTCCATTCCGCAGAAGTGTGATAGAAGTGCCTGCATCGTCTCCTCAAGTCATGCCAGCAAGAGAAATTGAGTTAGAATGCAACACGAGAGGGTTGGCATCATGGAACGAATGCCGGCTCCGTTAAGTGATGTGGTGATACTCAACTACCCATTTCTGGTTCCATTTCAATCAAGCCGACCATGATTCACCCATGCGTTTGAAACACTCAGGAGACAAAATAGAGCAGACAAATTACTTAGCAACAGTTTTCTTCTTCTTACTCTTCGGCTTTGCAGGACCCAATTGTCCTAACGCACCTTCCGTAGATTCCTTTTTATCGTTCTCCCTTCTCCCTCTCCGTCCTCTCCTCTCGTTCTTCTCCTCCGTCTTAGGCGCCGCCTTCGCTTCCTTCTTTCCCTTCTTCTTGTCTTTCTTGTCCTTCTTCTTCTTGTCTTCTTTCTTGTCTTCTTTCTTTTCTGCGGGCAAATCCTCTTCCTCCTTCTTCTTTTTTTCCTCAGCAAAGTCATCGATGAACTCGTCCTCCTTCTTCTCCTCTGCGAAATCATCAATGAACTCTTCATCGGGAGCAGGTTCTTCCTTCTTCTCTTCCTCAGCAGGCTTCTCGTCCTTCTTCTCTTCCTCCTTTTCTTCCTCCGCGAAATCATCAATGAATTCTTCGTCAGGAATAGGCTCTTCCTTCTTCTCTTCCTCCTTCTTCTCCTCCTCAGCAGGTTTCTCGTCCTCCTTCTTCTCCTCCTCAGCAGGTTTCTCGTCCTCCTTCTCTTCCTCTTCAGCAGGTTTCTCCTCCTCCTCAACAGGCTTCTCCTCCTCAACAGGACCCTCAACAGGACCCTCAACAGTCTCCTCCACAGGCTTCTCCGCAGGCAAATCCTCGTCAGAGAAGACATCGTCCGAGTCCGACATCACGAACACGATCGGCTTCCGCTCCTCCTTCTCGGACGCTTCGGAATACGACGCGTCGCTGAACGCAGCCTCCTCCTCCACCTTCTTCTCCTCTTCCTTCCTCTTCTTCTTCTCCTCCCTCTTCCTTCTTCTCCCCTCCTCCTCGATCTTCTTCCTCTCCTCCTCCTGCTTCTTCCGCTCCTCCTCCTCCTGCTTGATCAAGTCCTCCATGCGGTGCTTCGTCTCGTACGCGCCGCGGTACCAGCGACTCGTTCCCATCTCGTTCACGTCGCGCTTGTTGCCTCGCACGAACGCGGAGAACGTGGTCTGCATCGTCGGCTTCAGGTCCTCGTCGCTCGACTCGCTGTCGCTCAGCGCCTCCTTCTTCGTCTCGCTCGCGTAGAACGAACGCGCCTTCTTGCTTCGAGAGAACGCGCGCGGGTTCGCCACGGGCTCCTCCGGCACGCGACTCGCCTCGCGCGACAGCGAGGGTGAACGGAAGCTCTCCGGCAGCGGCGCGGAGAAGATGTCGAACGACGACTGCGGCGGCAGGATGGACTCGTCCTTCTCCAGCACGTCGTACGGAAGCGGCGCGTCGAAGCCCGCTGCCGCCTGCGAAGACAGGTCCTTCGCCGTGTCGTCGGGCTTGTCCTCGGGCTAGTCGTCACCACGCGCGCACACGCCTCACGGGAGTGAACAGGTCGTTGAGGTCGGGCTGGTCGTAGGTCACGCGCACCGGGCGACTCAGCTTGTTCTTCACGAGGTGGTTGTTCAGTGTCGCCTGCAGCACGGAGATCCTCTTCACTACGCCTCACACCTCCCCCAATCCCCCACGCTTTTGCTCCACCGCCTCCTGGATGTCGCTCAGGGACGTCTGCAACTGCTCGATCTGCTTGCGTAGCTCCACGTTCTCCTCCTTCTTCGCCGTGATCTCGTCCGCCTTCTCGCGCAGCTCGCACTCCGTCGATCTCCACTTCTGCATGTTCTCCCTCCACTGCGCCACCAGCTTGTCGCGGTTGTCGGACACAATGGCGGGCACGTTGTTCGGATCCTTCAGCGCTTCCAGCTCCTGACGCTCCTTCTCCTCCGCCTCTTCCAATCCCTCCGCGAACGGATTCGTATTCACCGTGGACGTGGGGGCGAAGGACGGAATCAGATCCATGTTCAGAGACGACTGGAGGTCCGCGTTCGACGCACTCTCTCCCTTCGTTCCCGATAAATCACGAAGCGACTCCGGGATGTCAAAAGGCAGAGGAAGTCCCTATTACTCAGCTCCTCAGAAAACGAATACGCTGAGCGAAACGCTGGCGATGCGGGCAGCACGGATGAACTCGCTCTCGTCAAGGAAGCCGTCCATATCCTGATCGCACATGGGGAACAGCTTATCCGCCAAGCTGCTGTCCATCCCATTGTCCGTCAGATAGTTTGCAAATTCTACGAATGTAATGTAGCCGTCGTGATCTCCGTCCTAGGAATCACCACCAAGAGACAAATCGGCACGATATAACCGAAATTGTTCTTGTAATACTCCAGATCCCCGGCCTGGAGCGCATACGGGTCCGATATCGACTCTCCGGCGTTAGAATCGTTTGAGGGAATCAAATCACTCATTTGGCCCACGTCAAACAACGAGTTAAATGGTGATCTACGCAGCGTAACAATAGCGGTTTGACGCCTACGACTGTTGCATGACACAAGGAATTGCTTCTTTCCAATACAAATAGAGAACTCAGTCCGATAGAGCTACTAGCAGTCAAACGAAAAACCTAGTAATCTGTCGAAAAGACTCAATCCTTTTGGAGTAATTCACGAAAACGGCATGATCCGATAGGGGACAGTTATCCTTCAATCAGCCCCGATTATCCACTTTGTTCAGCAAATCCCAATCGGGTTGGGGGCTATATGTTTGCTATTGTTTTGAGAGAATGCTCGTGACCTGCTGCTGGAAGCGCCGATTGGCCGCTCTCGCTCCCTTTGTTCTCTGCTATCACATGTCTCAGTCTCAGAGGGAGTTCGATCAACACACCGTCAACCCTTATACGATTCCCTGTGTCTCTCCTTCTTCCCAGCCATCCCGGTCATTCACTCAAAAGACGCTCACAGCGAAAGCACACAAATGCGCGTGCAGTCATTCTTGATACTCAACGGACAATCAGTGTCACACAGAAAACACAGAAGCGTAACGCGTGTGTTATCGCATGTCTCAGGTGTATGTAGTAGATGAATCAGCCACACAACTGCCGTTCAAGCTTGTCTTTATCGTGGGAATGTGCGCATTCCTCGACTTTTTCTGTCTGAACCAGATTATGCCCAACGTCCCGTTCATGATCGCCGACTTTTATCCGGATGTGCGCGTGTCCCGATGATCTCACTCCTAGCTCGACACGACGGAGGTGGGTTTCTACTCTGGTCTACTAACGTCCTGCTACAACTTCGGAGGCATTTTCGACAATCTCTTCTGGGGTTGGTTTTCCGACAATTTCGGGAGAAAACCGACGATTGTCATTAGTCTGATGGGTCTCTCTGCGGTCCTCGGCTGACGCGTAGGAACGACTGTCTTTTCTCAGTTGTTTGGGTTGTCTCCCAACTTCCCTCTTGCCATGGTGTTCCGCACCTGCTGGGGCCTGATGAACTCCACGCTCGGAGTCGTCAAGACGTACATCGGCGAGATGTGCAACGATCGTCTGTTAGCAAGGGGCTTCGCCATTATCAGTGCCATGGGTGGACTCGCTCGGTTCGTTCTCTCTCCATCGCTGACCCGTAGCATCTTCGGACCGCTGGCGGGCGGTTTCCTAAGCAAGCCGGAGGACAACTTCCCGGGTTTGGTGAGGCTCATGCCGTGGCTGCGAAAGGTGCGCTATTGGATCCCCTGCTTCGTCGGCGGGCTCTTCTGCTTCATCACGGCGCTCGTGACCGCCTTCACTGCGCCCGAGACGAACCCGCGCTCCGCGGCGCTGCAAGCGAAGAAGGAGAAGGAGGAGAACAAGGAGCGCGTGGCGGAGATCGAGAAGAAGGCGAAGAAGGGCGAGACGCTGACGAACGAGGAGACGATGCTGCTGGAGCTCTCCCACGGGTCGTACTACTACCTGCTGCGCAACAAGCTGGTGATGATCACCACCATTCTCTACGGTACGCACGATGTGTGGGGATGATGGAATAGCGGGCGTGAGTCTGGTGCAGTCCGCGCAGGACGCCGTCTTGTCGCTGTTCCTCATCAACCCCATCGAGAAGGGGGGCTTCGACTTCGACCAGACCGACATCGGCTGGCTGTTCGCGGGCATCGGTCCCATTCAGATCATCTTCAATCATATCCTTTCCCTTCGCATGGTCGCCTCCTTCACCTCACCTCTTCTCTACCCGCTGATCACGCGTCTGTACACCTACCGCGGCATCTACTTCGTCTCGGGTCTCATCTACTCCGTGTTCCTTCTCCTCTACCCGCTCATCTCCTTGTCCAACCAGTGCAACCTGTCCGTCACCTGGTTCGTCATTCTCGTCTCCACCGTATCCGCTATCCTCATCCGACTCTTCAACTTCACCTCCGTCAACGTGCTCATCAACAACAGCACCTACGCCGACTACCGCGGGAGAGTCAACGGACTGGGGCAGGTCATGGCGGCGATCGGGAGAATGATCGGACCTTCCCTCGGCTCGACGCTGTTCGCCTGGAGTGTGTCGAAGGACCGACCGTTCCCGTTCAACGTGGGTCTGACCTATTACATATCCTTTGCTGGGAGTGCAGTGGGGTTCGTTAATGACAGGTGATTGGCATTCTGATGATCATTGTCTCTGTGTCCGTGTATCTCCTTCCCGAGTCCATCAACAATCCCGCGAAGCGTATTCGCCACACGTTTATGAACAACGAGGTGGAGATGAAGGAAATGAGCGACAAGAAAGAGGAGACTCCCGTGGTCGCGGACGGTGATAGTGCTGTCGTGGAGGTGAAGAGTGAGTCTGCTGCTTGAGTGATGTGTGTTTGTTCTCTAGTGTATTGTACTCACAGGATATGAACGTATCCGATGCCTCTGTTTTTGCTCCGTTAGGAGTGTGAAGTGCTTTGATTGCGATTACGTGTAGTCTGCAGCGAGTAAGCCCAATCCTCCGGCTCCGGCTCCTAGCGGAATGCAGAGCAGTACAGTGCCGAGAGCAAAGAAGAATGAGAGCGAAAAGATTGATTCGATCCGAGAGGACAAGGATCTCATCGACCTGACGAAATTGGCGTTGTCGAAAGACGGAAATTCGAATAGGGGAACAGGGAATAATGGTCAAAATCGGTTACAGGGCGTAGGCATCGACATGGAGTCTGCTTAGTTCTAGAAGAATGGGAGCGAGTCAAAGGAACCAGACATGTTGAAAGCGGATACAGAACGGAAGCAGCAGTCCATCTTGTCATCGTTGGATCAAAAGAGGAAGGAGCTGCAAAAGCAAAACGAGACGATCGACATGCTGAACAGGGAGCTGAAGCAGCTCGACGTTCCCGTGAACAAGGAGATTGCGACGTTGCGAGAGAAAGTGGAGCATGTGGACAGGGAGCTGGCGAAGGCATCGAAGCTACGGAAGCAGAAGGAGAGCGAGCTGCTTCAAGCGATTGATCTCGTGTCAAAGCTAGCCGATGAGAAGTGTGCGTTAACGGAGCGGCTGAAATCGATCATGTACGACTTCGAGTCGGCAAAGCAGAGGAAGCTAAAGGAGCTGGAGGAGGAGATGAAGAAAATGGGCATGTGATGTGTTTCGATACAAACAGATTTGAAGGGGTTATTTCCTTCCTGAGTTAAAGCCGAGCTTACTGGTGATGAATGAGAACTTCTGTCGGATGGACGTGCTCTCTTGCTTCTGTTGGGTGGGCGGAATCACTTGCTTCTGTTGGATGGGTGTAGTCACTTGGTTCTGCTGGATTGGCGGAATCACTTGGTTCTGTTGGGTCCACATATTCTCCTTCGTCATAGAGGAACGGCGAGCATTCTGCGAGAACACATGATCTCGCAACTCCACTAGCTGCTTCTTCACGTCCAAATACGTGCTGGCTGACAGGTGGTTCACTTCATTGTTCAAGCGAGTGAGTTCGCCCATCATCTGATCATAGAGGTCTCCCTTCGTCCATTTCGCCAAGCAGTCCTGAATACTGCTCACGAGTTGCGCGCACTCTCTTCGTGCCTGGAACAACGCACGACGCAGCTCTTCTTGCTCCTTGATTGCCTTCACCGTTGCTCGAATGGTGTTGATGATGTCTGTGTTCTCTTCGTTGTCATGTGATGGCTGTTCGTTCTTGTCCTCCTCCTTCACTTCACTCATTCGCTCTTTCAGTTCTTTCAGTTCATCTTTCAGTTCACCCTTCTCTTCACTCTTCACTTGACTCTTCTCTTCACTCTTCACTTGACTCTTCTCTTCACCCTTCTCCTCCACCTCAGAACGCATACTCACCAACACAGAACCACCCGTCCTCTTCTCCATCTCCGGAGTCAACCACACGCCATTCCTCGCGTCCACCACCAGTGACCCACTCATCAAGCCATACAGAAGCGTCCATGCCCCCCGCGACGAACACTCCAACGGATCCGCTCGCTTGCAGAGCTCGATTTCACTCCCCACTCCCTTCAGCTCCTCAAACACCTCGCTCACCATCTCAGGGATGTGCGTCACACTCCCGACAACGTACAGCGACTCGGGATCAGCCGTCAGCTTCCGGATCGACTAGACATCAATCCACACATTTCGCACCAACCTCGCAGAACGCGTGCGCGAACGACCGAAGCTCCGCGAAGACGTTGCCGCTTCGCAAGATGGAGATGAACTCTTCTCGCGTCATTTCCTCGTAGAAGTCGTCGTCGCCCGTCAGCGTCTCGATGGAGAACTCCACGTCCTCGCAGTCGGCGTTGGAGAGCTTCTCGATCTGCTTCTCCACCACGCGTCTCAGTTCCAGAGCCACGCTCGGGCTGTGGAACGCCTCGCACTCGCGCGTGAGATGCGCGTACACCAGGTTCTGGATCACGCGTCCGTTCACGCTCTTCGTCGACATGCACTTCTCCACACGAATCGCTCCCTACGCATCAGCCACGAAGGACTGGCTCACATTCTGCACGGTCACATAGCTCAGACTCGCTTTCGAGTTGCCGATGTCCAGAATGACAATCTCCCTCTTCTCAAACTGGCTCAAGTCCTTGAATACCAGAGACCCGCAGAGCACGGCGTTCGCGATGGACTCCTTCACGTAGCACGCTGCCGGAAGACCACATCCCTTCTGAATGCTCTTCAAACAGGCAACCTCATCCTCTCCAAAGTCGTCGGGAATCTGCAACGTCAGTCTAGCTCCATAGTAATACCGCGTAGATCGGAGAGAGTGAAGGCGAACTGGCAATCAGGTCGTCAATGGAAGAGAAGACCGCATCCGTGTGAAGATCTGTTCCGGCCAAGACGCAGTAGTACTCAAACAGGAGCTGCAAGCCGAAAGCGACTTGGACGTCCATTTGCTTCCCTTCCGAAAAACAAATCACGGATTTGCCATCTATGTTCTGGATAGAAGACAATGTGTAGGACGGCTGCGCCATTGCTTTACCTGAGAACATCGAATTGGGGTCGTAGTATGCGTTGCACTTATACGCCTCAATGAACTAGTCATCACAAGAGAGCAGCAAAGCGAACGTTACCGGGGCAGCAGTCGCACAGGAAGAGGCAATCCCTCTTAAACGCGATTGCGTTGCTAAATGTGAATCCCGAGGCCAAGATCTACGGAAAGGACCTGCTCCTTTTGGGCGTGAACACAATCGACGGATAGTACTCGTTCGTTCGTTCCCTGCTGGCCTCTGATGTGTAGAGGACGTGTCTCGACGATCCGATATCAATGGCCAGAATCCCAGCCATGGCGAGTTCTTTAATGGAAATGCATTCCAGGAGCGCAGCACCCCTAACCTATAGGGAATGATGTGGAGTGTAACCTCGTGGACTGGCGACCGCTTTCGCCCAATATGGGCGATCTCCGATTCTGACCCGCGAGCCGCCATCTGCGCATGGATCGACGACTCTACATGTCCTCCATCACGGAGAAGGAGGCCTCAGTCAGTTGATAAGAATGAGAGGCGTTCAGTGATTTCTTGATAATCATGAGTGACAAACGAGAACTCACAAGGAGCGCTCTGTTCTATGGAGTGTCGTGTGAATACCGTAGACGAGCCCGTGAGGAAGCAGGAGAAAGATGAGCGGAATCATCATGGATTCTAATTGTATTCCCTACAGGGAGTCAACCCAATGGAAAGAGGGAAGTGAGTCTGTGAAGACTGCATAGTGTCATCCATTTCTAAGTTTGATAGGTACAATCCTAGGGAGTTTCATCCAATTTGATAGGTCCATGACACTACTTCATATTCTTTTTTCGCTAAGCGTCCCTTACCCTGTCTTACATCCTATTCCTCTTTAATTGGGATACTGACATTTGCTATGATGAACGTTTGAGAGGATGACCCTGCTCATGGGTAGAGTCAACAAGATTACATTAGTAACGAGAGAGTGGAAGACAACGATTGGTTCAACGGCCCCAACGCGCGATGGGAACCCTACAGCAGTGGATTGTACATTGAGAGCTCGGACTACTCCAGCGGCAGCACCCTCTTTGACAGTAAGCACTGCGTTCAGTGCCCATAATGCCAAGGCAATGATTCCTACGACTCGCTGTTCCGCAACAACCCCTTTTCCAATACCACCTTGTACGTCTTGTGTCGTGGGATAACGGACAGGGAACGCCCTTTCGATCGCTACGATACTGGATTCTATGGAGGCCTCGATCAACCCTTCTTCGCGACGCGATACGCTGACTACTTCCAGCATGGTAGTAGCGAGCGTGGAGATTGACAAGCAGATGTTCCTCTTTTCCAAGAGAGCCCTCGCATCTTCTACCCTAGACACGACGGCACGCTGTTCCGCGTCAACAAGGAAGAACCATTCCAGATCCCCTCTTTTTGTCCTCCCATCGCCCCCGTTCCGCCCAGAGAGGGGTCCAGAATCATTTACGAGCCAGTGTATGAAGAGGATCCCGAAGGCAAGTTCCGCATATCGCTCAGTGCACTTCGTTCCGGCATTGAGAAGCGAAAAACAGTAATGCTTCGAAATATCCCCAACAGCTACACTCAGAAGCAACTGCTCGCGGTTTTGAAGTCCATCATCCCCGTAAGTTTCAACTTCGTGTACATGCCCATTGATCTCAAAACTAAGTACAATTTGGGATTCGGGTATGTGTCGGTGATGGATACGGAGTCGCTGATTATGCTCTACAATGCTGTAGCATTTGAGTGGGGTTGTGAGGAGTAGATGAACATGCATTGCTGGCCGAATACGAACAGCAAGAAGGTGTGTGAGGTTGTCTTTGCCAGAATCCAGGTGAGAACCGGATACGAGGACGCGGGCAAGGGACACTACGACATGCGCAAGATATGCAGAGAATGGAATGTCATGGCACTCCCTCCGCAGTACCGTCCTCTCTTCTTCAAGAGAGAAACGAGATACATCCACGGTAAGCAGTACTGCATCCTCAGACGCGTGGGGTGTTAACTGACATGAAGTGATTCTTCACTACGAGTAATTATTGTGTTGTTCGCTTGTTTCTTTGGCAGATAGTTGAATCGTCTTTCACGGGTATCTGAATCACCTTTTGCAGGTATCAGAATCACCTTTCACAGGTATCAGAATCACCTTTCACAGATGTTTGAATCGCTGCTCACAAGTATCGAAGACTACACTCGCAATCAGACGCTGCAAGCACTAATCACAACGGAGACTAACACAAGCACCCCTCGTATCTCATACAAACACACCACCTATGTTACAAACTGACTGGTTTCGTCGAATTCGTGAAGAAGCAGCACTGGTTCTCGGAATCGACACTGCACTGAACACTCTGCAGCACGCACCCCTCAATTGTGGACAGGGAGTTCTTCATGTTGAACAGCTGCGAGAGTCGGTCCGTGTAGCAGTGGATCTCGTAGGAGGACGAGCTGTGCGCTTTCTACCCGTCATCCCTCTTGCTCGCACCAACCTCGAACACCGCGTTCACGATCGACACGAGCTTCTGCAGCTGGCACTTGGTGATCACGCCGCTCATCGACAGCGTGGTCGACTGGGCTCCCTTCATGAGAACGTTCTTGTGCAGAACGGGATGCACCATCGTCCACGTGGAGTGCGCGAAGGAGAAGGAGGAGATCACCTGCGTCATATCCTTCGCATCAGGCACTACGCGTTACGGAGGAGAACAGAGGCGACGATGAATGGAGTAGTTGATGATGTAGTTTACAAAGCGATGAATGCTCAGCGCGTCGCGGATGATGATGCCCGTGCTGCTCGAATCCGGCTGAGTGAAGTTGCTGTTGCTCGATAACACTACGATTCAGTCCCGCCCAGCACGACTCACATCGCGAGCTGCTCCGATACAACAGCAGGTCCTCTCTACCCGTGATCCACGCGAACTATGATTACTCGGCAATATCGTCCTCGTCGTCGTCCTTCATGCGCACATAGTGAACGTCCTCTTTTGCGATCTCGTTCAGCATGTCGTTCGGAACCGAACCGTAGCAGATGCGATTCTACGGGTGATGGATACGCACAACCCACACATAGCTCTTGTCGTGTGTGAACATGGCGGAGAAGGAATGACCCTTCAGGTAGAAGTAGGACTCCTCCTTGAGCATGTCACAGGGAAGACACGTGTAGGAATGAAATACGTCCAGCACTGCCTCCACGAAGCACCGCAGCATCGTAGGAGAGACCAGTCCGCGATTCACACTCCTCGACTCGCAGAGTATGCTGTAATACCCAATCTGGCTTCTTCGAATTGCCATCATGATCATGTTCAGCGTTGAAAAGGGAGTGCACTCGTCGAACTGGAGGGTCACATTGTTCTTGATGCTGTTATCCACGGCGAACACCTTCGACTTCTATGAGTCGATCCAACGAAACACGCCAAACCTCTTGCGCCTTTTCCGTTGTCGATGTCTTCTTCTTCAGCCTATAACTGAGAGCCACCGATGGCGCCGTACGACATCCGCCTTCCGGAGTTGAAGAGAAGGGTTCCGCTGGAGTGACTGGCATGAATCTCCCCATTACCCAAAGCGCCAACAACATACCTTCCGTAGCGATGTGGATGACTTTGAGAGCAGGGACGCGTCCTGTTTCTCGCCTCTACAGATAAGCGGACAGGCGGGGAAGGACAACGATTTGCCGATGGAAGACGGATTGGATTGTGCGTTTATGTCGCGCAGAGGCGCGTTTGGTCGCTTTTCCGACGGATAGACGTCCTTGGCAGAATGAAGCGCACCAACATTTGTATCCGAGCTACACCCATAAACGAGCGATTCAACGGATTACAGAATCGTAGGAGTAGTTCGTTTCCCGTGAATTGACATCTTCGGCAGAGACGCGAATGACAGTCTCGACTGCGATTCTACGCGCATCATGTGTGCTACCAGCCTCCCTACCCTCGAGCGAGCCACTCATCGCCTTGAACCAATAAAGAATGATGGAGCAGTTCTCGCTCAACCCGCGCAACTTTTACCGCGAACCCGAAAGCAGCTCGTTTCGCAACAAACAGCCGTACATACAGTCAGTAATAGTACATATAATATCATTTCGTCCTCCGGATGGAACTATCGATAAAAGAATCCTCCTCCTCGCCATGCTGGTTCTCGCCCTCTTTTGGCTCCTTCTTGTGAATGACAACGTCGCTGTACAGAACGGAATCCTCCTCGCCGTCTCCCAGCTCCCCAGCAATTCGCTCTCTCCCATCATCATTTCCGCCGCCTCTCTCGATTTCCCTGGCAGCATCCACCACTCTCCTCCACTCGTCCTCGTCCACCTCGTACGAGCTCATCGGCACCGTGTACAGCTCCTCGTTGAACTCCGCATCGATGCCGAACTTCTCCTTGTTTATGGAGAACTGGTCGAACGATGTGTTCCCCGAGCGCATCTCTTCCAGCGTGCGGCACTCCGCGCCCTCGTCCTCCCCGTCCCACCGCTGCAGCTCGCGCGGGTGCGAGAACGACGCGCTGTGTCCGTGCGGCCTGCTCCAGTACGAGTTGGTGCGACGGTACCCGCGCGTGGTGCCACCCGAATTGCGGTTCACCGAGTTGAAGCTCCGACTCCGGTCCGCCGCGAAGTACCCGTTCCCGCGGTTATTCCCCCTGTGCGAGGGCGACGACGCCTGACCCTCTCTGGAGTAGCCCCGTGCACGCCGACCCCCGTCGTTCCGCGAATACCGCGAGGACAGCGATCGCTTCAACACTCTCCCGCCCTCGTGTCCCTCGTTGGGAGAGCCCCACCGCCGTCCCGGCGCTCCCGCGTTGTCCTCGTTGGTTGAAGATTGAGGACGCTCGTTGGTTGAAGACTGAGGACGCTCGTTGGTTGATGGCTGAGGGCGTTCGCTGTTTGAAGCACGCTCATTGCTCGATAAAGGACGCTCATTACTCGAAACACACTCATTCCCAGAAGGGTGAGAGCACTCCTCTCCCAACATGGGCGAAATCATAGCGAACAAGGAGAGATCGCCGTTGCTGCTGTCGTAGCGAGAGCCCTGCTTCTTGCGGTACATGCCGCTCTCCATCTGCGTCTGCACGGTGGATACGGGATCGCTGCGGTCCATATCGATGTACTCGAGAATCCAGAAGAAGCGGTTGGCGCGATCCGTTTCCTCGATCATGCTAGACATGAACCGCCCACAGCACAGCGAACTTGAGGAAGTATACAATGTCCTTGATCTGCTGATAAAGGTACTGAACAAGTTCAGGGTATTCAGAGAGAAAGGAATGATGCTCTTCTTGCTGCGAACTGCTTATCCACTCCGAGATAAAGCTCTGCAAAAGCATGCAAAAATCGGACACCTTCCCGTAGTCTGTTTCCTACCCGTCAAAAGCGCCAACCACACGAAACTCCGCCCAAAAAATACAGGTAAACCACTCTGCACAAAACGAATATTGGCAACAGATAGCAATACTACCCATAACAGACGAGAGGAAGCAATACGCTGTGCGTCTCAACGTTATACTCCGTCATGTCCACCGTCTTCCACAGCTCCATGATGTTAGCATCGTAATCGCCCTTCTTCAAGTCCCCGATAATACGCACCACATCCGCTTCCGTCAGCTTCGGAATCGCACCCTCCTCGTTCTGCCCATCGCGACTCACACGGGACGATATGGACGTGTTGCTCTCCTCCACGGGAGACAAACCGCTGGGCGCGTGATGCTTCTGCTCCTCCGCCCGTATCATCTCGTCCGCCTCCTCCATCAGCCTCTTCTCTACTCCTCACAACGCCCACGCGCAACACAAACCCTCATCCCTATCCTCTTCCTCATCACTGTCATAACTCCTGTGGAAGCAGCCGAGAGTCCTGCTGGTAGACCGAGACGGCTTCTCCGACCCACTCTCCTCTTCTTGCTTCTCCTTACGCCACAGTAATTCACCCTACGCAATCTGTGTATACGGCATTTTCGTCCTCTGAGTCGGATTCTCCGTATGGAGTGGGAGTCAGCGAATTGTAGCTCTCTTCCTCATCGCTACTAAATACAACGTCCACATCCTGCTGCGAACCGCTGTGTTCGAATAGCGACGACACCTGCCCCATGAATGCGCTCCAATACGAAGGCGCGAACACCAAAAATCGGGGCTATTTCCGGTAATGGCAGAATCGCGCATTCCCACTTTCAACCGCCATCTCCATGTCCGAAACCAAGTCAACGTTCTGCATCAAAGCGTATCTTCACTGTGCTTCCATCACCTCCAGGTGTGAGAACGGGTGTCGCTTCTTCGTATTTCTCATATTCGCTCTGGGAGTACTCCTCACGATGTATCGACAGTGCGTGGTGTCTTCCCAATAGTGTGTTCACTCCTTCCAACCCTATCTTTAAGGCGGCATATGAAGGACGGCTTGGAGTGATTCGCGACTACATATCCGAAGGGGGAAGCATCAATGCCCTCGACAAGTGGAACAATACGGCGCTCCACTGGGCTGCAAAGGGCAACCAGTACAGGGTCATGACGTTCTTGGTGCAGAATGGAGTCGATGTCGATGCGGAGAACAGCGAGGGAGAAACGGCCCTGCACTGGTCGACGTACTCTAACAACGTAGTAACGTGACGCGCTTTCTTCATCGTAGGATACGGCGATCGAGTTCTTGGTCATGCACCACGCAGCTCTCAACCGACAGAACATCCACGGCGAGACGCCCTTGCATATGGCCATCATTCTGAATGCTTTCAAGTCCGCGCAGTGCCTGCTTCAGCTGGGAGCCGATCCGAACGTCCAGGCGAAGAACGGCAACACTCCGCTCCACTACCTGCCTCCAGGCTGCACGGAGAGTGAATAGTAGGCGATTCGTGGCTGGGTGAGCTCTAGCTGTCGCAATCTCGTTGAGGACTTCAAGAAGGCGGGCTGTGATTTTTCGATTCAGAATGGGGAGAACGTGTCCGTTATGGACGCGATTTTGGGAAAGAAGGAGAACAAGGAATTGTGGCGCGTTTGTAGGAAACACAACAGGGCAGCTCCTCCATGCCTTCCGCCTTCAGCAGTGCCCACAGCTTGTCTGATACGGTCTTCATGTTCTTCTCGCACACGACCCACAGTTCATCCACCTCGGTGGGTGTGAGATCTCCCGATATTTTGGAGAGAAATGTTGCCCGTGACGGACAGACAACGACCGCGATCTTGAATGCGTTGCGCACGAGCATGTTGTGTCGATCGCTGAGGACGGCGGCGTATGCCTCGCGCACCGCCTTCTGCAGTGTGTCCTACGCAGTGAACGACGCGAGTCGCGCTCACATTGGGGTGCTCACGGAGGTAATGAACCATCGCGTACACGAAGTCCAGGAACCAGAGCAGTCGCACAAAGCTCCTCGACGCGTTCTGGTACGCCCGACCCTTTCCGTCAATGCCCTCTACGCCTCATCCGCCCCATCAACCCATACCGGGTCCAGATGTGTGCCAGTTCCTCGCCTTTTCCGCGTGCAATACGTCCTGCGTTTGAAGCTCTGTCACATAGCTACTTCGAGAGTCACCGATTCGAAGGGTCCGCCGATTATCCCCGTTTCGATCATTTCCTTTGTTCGGTTTGTCACATGCTCCAGTTTCGTCGTCACGTCGCTCGTGGCAAAGGACAGCGCCTGACCGAGACAATCTACACCGTCGAGACGCCATGCATCGCTTACGAAAGAGCTTCGTGATCTCATCAAACATCTCCAGGAGCTTCGACAGCGAATAGGGCTCATTCATTTCGGCAACGCAATCCGTAACATCTCGAAATCGTTTCAAGGAGAAGGCCTCACTCATTCCGCAAGTTGATATCTAAGACTAGGGACCCATCTTCGCGTTTGACAGCTCTTCGCTTCCATCAACAAACAGCCGTCAGGGATGACTTTATATAGTACATATATTACAGCCGTTATATATCTTTGCAAGCATCGACCATCCTACGAAACTCCTCGTTTGTCAGATGTCCCGCCTTCCGCAAAGTATTCTACGATCACAGACAACAAGCAGCTCTACTCTTTTCTCCGTCGAGCACGAACACTGCGGTTCTGAGATAGAAGGCTCGTACACGGAGCAGCAGCGCATTAATCCATTACATGACACTTGTTTTTCGTTATTCAGTTTATTGTATTCTGCGTCTAAACTCGCAAACGGATCGTCCCCGCAATCGTCGTAGCAGCACATCGACGGCTTGCAAATGAGCTCGTCCTCGCTGTCGCTGGGGTTCTCCGTCGAAGAAATCGAATTCAGCAGGGAACTGTTGCTGTCGCTAGACGGAAGAGAGAACTCCTCCTCTTTCACGACAGGGGGGTCCATGACTACCGGCTGTTCCGCAGGGATATAGGTTAGAGGCACCGTAGTAAAGCGGCCCAGCGACTACAAATCACCCGTACAGACAGCGAACCACTCTTTCGATGCATCGCTGGTTGCACTTCCCGCACAAAGGACAACTCCCGAGAGAAGAGAAACGCTTTTGGCAATCACTGCACATTTTGTGCAGCCCGCAACTGTAGAACTCAGAGGACTTCTTTCTCATACAAATATCGCATATCGTTCTTGAATCTGCACATCACTCTTTGAACAATACTCCTACCCAATCCTATTTCCGGTAAAGCAGGGAGATTAAACATAACAATGCCAAGGTAGCGATCAATATAGAATTGAACAGTACACTTCGAATAAAAAGTGCTTAACGGTGGAAAGAAGACTGCATGTCGTCGCGCACTTTCCGTCCACAGGAATACATCGCCTCCGCTCCCATGAAGAACCGCTCTCCGTCATGCCCACGCGATGCACCGTCACCCCACCAACCCAATCTACGAAGAAACCCAGTGTTGCGGATTCAGTTCTTCTTCACTGCCACGTGTTTTCCATCGTCCCAAGTGACATTCACAGCAGATAAGCGCGGCTGACGCACTCTGAGACGCGTTTGACTCCATGTCCGTTTCATCGCTTGTTCGCCCACAACCATCCTCCGAGCGCCTCTCGCTGCCATAGGAAGAGAAACACACGAGAATCACAATCACTGTTCTCCAAGATGGTTTTGTTGGATCGAGCGGAATCAGCGATAGAAACTGAGACTCTACGATGACCAGGAGCCTCCCCAGTGGCTGGCGTCCAATGTGATACGCATGTCTCGTTTCGTTCGCTATGGGCACCGGCGTTACGTATAGTCCGAAAAGAGCATAAAGATCTTCACGGAAGCCACAATCGACGCCATCATCACGGGGACGCTGAAGTACTCCATGGTAGGGCCGGACTCACCTTCTCGAGCCCTAGATAAAGCAGTACATATCCTCGCACGACCAAATCGGGGAGATCAAGGTAGGGATGCTTCCTCCGCTATATTGCAAGGCTGTTCTCGGCTCGCTGCACACCATTCTGACGCAGGCAGTGAAGTACAACCTGACCGAGGTGATGCTGTCGGGCGACCTACAGGCGCTCGGACTGCCCTATTCCTACCAGCTGTCGGTGTGCAGACCCTATTCGGACAACAAGCTGGAGCTGCAGAAGGTGCTGTCGGACAAGCTCGTGCTGGTGCGTTTTCTTCGCATTCCTGAGGAATAGATATCCCACGAACTCGTATTCGACTGGGACATCCAGACCCTCGTGGACACGGACGGGAGGGTGGATGACTCTCTTTCCGCTCAGTCGTAGTTCGTGGGCAATAACGTGAACATCCACATTCAGTCGCCCTCCACGATCCTTCAGATCCAGGACGGTGTGGAGATTGTGCTGCTTCCCCTCGAATCTCACGCGTAGAAGCAGAATTCGTGTGACTTCCTCCTTTCGGAGAAGATGTACTATAAGCTGAGCAGCGAACTGCGGAAGGTGGACGGACTGATGTCCATGTACGTGGATGCGAAGTGGCGGTGTTTGTTGCAGCGAAACAGCGCACTGTACAGTTATTCCGCGTCCTCGTTCGCAATGTCCTCGTCAATCACGACATCCTCTTCCTCCTTCTCCTCCACCTCCATCTCCTCCTTGCTCTTCTCGATGCGCTCCGTGTCGAAGCAAATCGGCTCCACAGCGAGCGTATTCAAGTTGATCATCGTCGCGATGCCCGTGGCACTGAAGGTCGGCAGCGCCACCAGCACGACCGGCTTTCCTCCGATCACCCTGCGCTCCACCTCCAGCGCCTTCTGGTTCCCAACGACGTACACGTCGGGCACCTGACGCACCACAAAGGGATCCGTGGTGTCGTACGGAATGCCCGCTACAACTCAACCTCCACGCCAGCGCCTACGGCAGGTGTTCGGATCCGTCGGGAAGAGCGCGCCCCACTGCAGCGTGAGCGCCATCGCCTCGATCACGGAGACGCTGGGCGCGACCTGCCGCAAGATGTCCTGCACGTTCTGTCCCGACGTCATCAGAAACGTCTTCCCGTCGATCGTCGCGCTGTAGGGGTTCGTCGCGCACTCCAGAGACGAGTACCGCGTGCTGCGGAGAAGCAGCGACGGGTGCAGCGGCTGCTGGGGGAGGAGGATCGACGTGGGGTCCGTGGCGCCGGGCACGATGGTGAGTGGGACGGAAGGCAGCACCTGGGTCAGAAGCACGTCCAGGTTCTCCACGCACTGGAGCGAGCGCGCGATCTCCTTGTTGTCCTGACGGATGCGCTGGAAGGGGATGCGGGGCATCGCCACGCTGTTGCCGAGGAGGAGCACGCGGGCTATGTGCGACGCGAACTTGGCGTCCTCCACGAAACCGAGCTGCGATGCGATGAACTCGAAGAGGAGGTGGCATCGCAGCGATACTGTTTCGTTTATGTTCATGCCCGACACGCAACACAGATACGAGTCCTTGGGCGAGCTCTTCTTTTCTTCCTCCATGGGGGGAATGACGACCGAGTCGTGGAGGAAGCACGTGTCGTTCACCTCGAAATCGCCGTTCCGGTCCATCTGCAGGTGAAAGAAGGAGATGGCGTTCACCTTCCCTCGAATGGCGCACACGACGCCCGTCACCATGGGAACCTGCAGTCCCTTCAGTAGCACACGCGTCGTGGAGTCCTCCAGCACCACCGGATCCGTCTCCTGAGAGAGCGGGCCTTGCAGACTGCTCTTGGGCAAGAATTGCGTCTATCTCTCAGTACAACAGTGAAAATGGACGCCAATCAACTGTGGATTGAAAGACGAAGACCCCTTCTATCGATAAACACCCACACCCACCGCTACGTCGTTCAAAATGCTCTTGAACAGCGACAGTTCCTTGTAGCTATAGAGTCAAATGGGAGGATCACGAAGAGTACGTAGTACCGATGATAACGCAATCCGTATCAGGTTGGAGGTTCCGAATCGCACCTATCGCTCACACATACTGTTACCGACACACTCAGAATTTCGATATCGCTTCCCCACTTCTGCTTCACGACATCGCAGAGGAGGGGACGCACCTCCTTCAAACGCATGTTATATAGAGAGTTGTACTACGTAGGTAACGCACGCCTCACTCCCCTCACTTGCTTTTCAAACGATATCTCCGTGTTCACGTACTGCTCATAGTTCGCCTTGTACGGAACTTCCACCCTGTGCTCTATCTGATTCTGTCCCTTGATCGCGTGTTCGCCCACAGTCAGCAGATCGTCACTATACTTGCCCTCTCTACAGCGTAATGCGGATGCAAAGGAGCAACATAGGAAACATGGTAGAATCGGTTTGATTTGTTCGATACGAGTGATTCCGAAAAACGGCCCGATTTTCGTCACCCTCCAAAAGGGATTGCAACCAGCGAATACGTGTGGTACTCCCATTGTCCAATCGCATGTATTCCAATCCCACATTGCAAATCGTGAATGGTGTGAGCCCATGGGAATGGAGGAAGGGCCTCCTCTCTTTGGCTTGGTGGTGTTTTCCCCGTCACGTGATTCCAATACCCCGTTTCCTCCCGATCATTACTCTTTACAGAGAAGCAGATTGTTCGGCTTCGTACCAACTGTAGACGAGAAGAGCGTCACGTGCGACGATGCAAACGTCGTTTCGTACGTCATCACCTGACCCCACGGACCCCACACTTTTGATTCCAGTTTAGGGCAATCGCAGAAACACCAGCTAGGGTTTTCATGCATCGAGCGAAAGCACTGTATCCGTTTGATGGCGCGGTAACAACGGATCTGCCGATGAAGGAGGGAGAGATTGTCACAATTATTGGGAAGCTTCCTGGAGGCTTGTGGTGGGAGGGAGAGTCTGCCAAAGGGAGAATCGGTACCTTTCCGTATAATTATGTGGAAGAACTCCCTCCTGAGCCCGAGTTTGAAGAGTTTGAGGGGAAGAAGGGCATTTCAAATCTCGACGTTATCCAATTCGTAAAGAGTGACGATGTGAACCTGAAGGATGAATTGTCGTAGCGTGCTTCTTGTTTTCTTGATGGAGTAGCGTTCTCATCCATATTATCGCTGGCGATGGTGACTTCATAGCGCAGGTCTTTCACGAGGACTTCGTGAATCTCGACCTTATGATCAAGGACAAGTTCCCCCTCCTCCCTCGACCTCGGTTGCCTGAAAAGGATGTATCTCACGACATTTACAAGTGCCTCATCCACGACTACTTCGGCGTAGGTGCCATGAGAGAAGAATGACCCCCTAGTACTTTTCCATCCATCAAATGGTGACGCCTGTTGTTCTCATGTGGTTAAAACCAATTCCGAAAGTGAGTCCAGCCTTCTCTGATAACGCGCAGACTTGCATCGCTCCGTGTCCTCATTGGAGAGTTCACGTGAATGTCACCAACACCGTTTCCGCGGAGGACTGTCTGATCGCCGCCGGCACCGGACGCAACTTGATATCCGTCGTGCAGGGCGAAGAGTACACTCTCTGCGACATGTGACGCTCGCTCTCAACGGTGACGCGTAGAGACGACAACGACTACCTGCAGTTGGAGGGAAACGGCAAGAAGGGCTGGAGCAGTCTTCGCTACTGCGAAATCGAGTGGATGAGTGGCTACAAGGACAAGGTGGCGTTCGCGCGCAGGCCTGATCCATAGCACTACTCGCAGCTCGAGCGTGTGATCCCCTTCTCTCTCCCTTCTCTCCACTGCATGGAGGACCTGCACATCAACCACATCACCATGCAGACGCTGCGTCTGAACGAGCGCTACGGCACGCACCCTGCAGTAGGCGCGGTGTGGGTGAGTGAGTAGTAGGAGGGCGACACCGTCATCCTGCGACTGAGCATGTATCTGTGGAACTCCATCCGCGGGTACATGTACGAGTTCTACAACACCGACGAGCATCTGTTCTATCACACCATCGGGACGAGCGTGGGCGTCGCTGCTCCGAGTGAGGCGTAGGACAACGTGATCACGGAGCTGATCGACCACAAGCTGCAGCTGATGCGCCAGGGCGAGAAGACGATGATCATCCAGCACAGCAGCGCCGACTCGCCCAAGAACGTCTCTGCCTTCCTTGAGGGCTGCAACGAGTTCTTCCTCTGTTACCTCATCGATCTCCGCGTCGTCCAGAAGACCGCTCTGTCGCCCGCGCTGCAGGCGATCTGCGAGAAGAACCAGCAGAGTGTGAACGGCGTGAAGGTCGTGAAGCCGCCCAGACCGGAGAAGCCGGTGAAGCCCGCGCGGCTGTCGGCGCTCTATTCGCAGAAGGCGATACAGGAGGCGATGGCGTGCGAGGGAGATGGGTCGAGTGAAGGCGGCGAGCTGGCGCACGCGGGCTGTGTGAGCGGGGAGTTGTCGCCCGTTGGAGATCAGAGTGACGCGTCTGTGTGTGAGAGTGGCAAGGCGGGGAGCAACAGAGCTTCTGGAAGTGGTAGAAATGTTGAGAGCGACAGTAACAGAGCTTCTGGAAACGGCAACAGAACTGTTGAGAGCAACAGTAACAGAGCTTCTGGGAACGGCAGCAGAACCTCTGGAAACGACAACAGAACCTCTGGAAACGACAACAGAACCTCTGGAAACGACAACAACGAAGAGAACGCCAACCAGCCACCCGAAAGAAGCGCCCCGCGACCCAAGCCACCCAAACCCGCCAAGCCCGTGAAGCCTCTCCGCAAGGAAACACCCTCAAGCGATAGCGTGGTCCCGGCAGACAGCGTGGAGTCGCCGTCTCGCTCTCCAGCCGTCAGGTCACCCAGAACTCTCTGCAAGTCGCTTCAGCTGTCGGAAGACGCGCAGTTGGTGCTGCGAAAGAAGAAGAGCTCGGAGCTGAAGCAGCCGCCGGCGCTTCCGCCCAAGCCGCCGCGGGGTCCGCCGCAGAAGCCGCCCAAGCCTCATTCCTTAATCCATCCTCATTTCAAACCTGTTAAGCCCGTGAAGCCTGCTCAATTCGAGAACTATCACGTGACGAAGAGGACTGTTAACAGCCCGTCTTCGGACAGCGTTACGGGGTCAAGCTGTGAGGAGTAACCGTCATTTATGTGCGTGTATGTGTACCTCGGCGTGTTTGTTAGGAAACAGACGCTAATGGATGTTCATCTCATAGCCAACGTCGCACTCCTCGCCCTTCCGCGTGAAGAACTCGACGACGAGCGACCCCGTGTTGATGATGATAAATGATACATTGACGAGTGTCGAATCCGCCACTGCCATTCTCCCCTTCACATAGCTGTGCTACGCATCACCCCTCAGCGCCACGCCCACTCTCCCCTTCTCACTCACCAAATAGGCAGAGTATTCCAAATCACTACCGAGAGAAGAAAACGATAGGTCCACAAGATCACCCTCCTCCACTCTCTGCTCCACCTGCCCTTCACTCCGCACGCCAACACTCACTTTCGATAAAACGCCATTCCTTACATGCACGATACCCCCCGTCTGAGGGACTTCATCCTCGTTATCCTCCTTGAATAGAATGTTCTCCGTTGCGCAATGGCAAGTGCCGCCGTACTCTGAGGGCAAACTTGACGGCGGGAAGAACTGTTGAAGATCATCTCTACGCGTCAGGCAGCGCGTCCACGGCGACAGATTCTTAACTATACGTAGCTTTGTGTATTGCGATTCATTCATGAGTGGAAAGATCACTACGCCTCATCCCAGACATGCATCTCCACATTTCCAAAAGAAAGCGAAAATGGGTGGTGAGTTGATTACGTAGACCACCTGACACGATTCGGGATAATAGTACGTATTGATGAGCACAATCGCCTTGAAGATGTCAATTGCCTTGGGATCGAAGTGATTCCGCAACGACAGCCCCTTCATATCCATGATCGTCACGTTTCCCGTGTAGTCCCGGTGCAACTCCCTCGACACCCGCTGGCACTTCTGCTCTACGAACTCCGTGTAGTAATGAAACACGAGGAGAATGTCTTCTATGTTATGCTCCTTCAGAATTTTGCATAGCCGAAACGCACCAATACGTATTATGGTAAGCGGCTACTCCTCACGCAAGTCCGATGCACATACCCGGTTTAACAAATCGTAACCATGCTCAATGAAACGTAGCTTCCTCGACAGGATCATCGTAAGCTATTCGTCACACGAACCGCGCGATATGACCTGTTTCGCGTAAATGTCTTGCAACAGACAGTCTATTCGGTTTTCACTCCTCCAGTTAATCATCTTGATGATTCTACTCACTACGCGTCACATCCAACCGGGAAAAACACACATGCTGGCGCTTTTCGGTGATTCGACGTCACCAAATACCGATACAACAGCTCGTCTGGAAGATCCAGATGGTAGCCTTCGATTTCACCAACAGAATCCAACGCTTACCGTTGTCAAACATGAATCGACGGAAATCAGCTACCTCCGTTCTCGCATCATCCGAAAGATGAAAATACTCCATCAACGGAGTGGGACGCCCGATTCGGTCTTTCTGTGATTCGTGTTTTTCGACCCAAAATCGGCACGATTTCCATTCACTTGGATACGCGCTCCCGCTGACACCATGGCCAACACCAAGTACCAGTAACAAACGCATTGCGCGCGCTCAGTCGCAGATATGTCAAGCATTTTGAAGAGGACGAGAGGATCATGCTGAACACATATTTCGTCGTGAGAATCGACGGAAAGGGGTTCCACAAGTACGGAAGAAGCGAGCGCCTCGCTGAGCTCTAGATTCGCAGATGCACACAATTTCGAGAAACCGAACGACATTCACGCGCTCGAACTCATGAACAGAGTATACGTATGTGCCATTTGTGTTGGGATTAGGTGGCGACCGAGATCCTGAAATCGTACGGCGACTGTGTTCTGGCGATTGGCGAAAGCGACGAGTATTCGTTCATCTTCAAGAGGAAAACGACCCTCTTCAACCGTCGACGCATCAAGATTCTGACCACCATTGTGTCCCAGTTCACGGCCATGTACTTGTTCTACTGGCCGCAGTACATGTCCACGCCGCTGAAGTACCCTCCTTCCTTCGACGGACGCATCGTCCTTTATCCCTCCTACCAAGTGACACCCGGAGGTTTCGGTCACGAGTAGAACATCCGCGACTATATATCTTGGAGACAGGCCGATACCCACATCAATAACCTGTACAACACCGCCTTCTGGGCGCTCGTCCTGAAGGGCAGCGAAACCCCGACAGCGGCGGAGGCGATCTTGAACGGAAGCCTGAGCAAGGACAAGAACGAGCTTCTCTTCTCGCGCTTCGGCATCAACTACAACAACGAGCCCGAGTTCTTCAAGAAGGGAAGTATCGTTATCCGCGAGACGAGAGAACACATTCTGAAGCGAATGGAAGAGCGTCCCGACACGATCTCCACCACCCTCTCCAAGGAACAGGTCGAGGCGCTTTCCGAGGGGTCCATCGAAACCGTCGTTCTGCACTGCGATGTGATCCGAGACAAGCCCTTCTGGGAGGAGCATCCCGACCTGCTTGATTAACAAACCCTTTGTTCTAAAAATGCTTAAACAGATAAATCGAGATTCAGATTCTGAATGAAGATGCCGTTCTTGGCACCCTTCAGTCTCCACCACCTTCCCAAGCGATGCTCCTGCCCGACGCCCGCCACCATGAAACGACCCGACGGGGCGAACGAGATCGAGTTCACGAACCCATTCTACGACTAACGCGCCAATCTCACCCCCCACCACCGGAATGGAATTCACGCACTTCAGGTACTCGCCGTCCTTATCGCGGTTGCTCGGGTTCACGTCCCACAGCTTGATGCAGTCGCCATAGCTGCCGCTCGCCATGACGTTCGTGAAGGGCAGCGACGCGCAGCTCACCACCCACTTGCCCGCTCCGTTCTCCGTCACGCCGTGCGCGTTCTACGCCTCACTCCACCTCGCCACGCCTACCGGCACAGAATACACCGGCTTCTTCTTGTTCATGGCAAACAGACTCAGCGCGCCCGTGACGTCGCCCGACACGAAGTTCTGCAGCGACACCATCGAGCAGCACTCCATGCTCATATTCGACTTCTTCCCGCGGTACACCATCTGCGTGCTGGCCTCGATCTTCCACAGTCGGAGCGAGTTGTCGCTGCTGCAGGAGAGGATGCGCGTGTTGTTGTTCGAGGCGACGGTGTGGCGCTGTCCGGAGATCGACGTGATCAGCGACTCGTGTCCGTACCTACGCGTCACACGCCTCTCGCGCGCTCACAGCGTGTCGATGTACGTCGTGTCCACGATGTTCCACAGCTTGAGAGTGTTGTCGATGCCGCCGCTGTACAGCTACGCGTCATGCCACCCTATCTCGCCCACGATGTTATCACGCTGCAGCAACAGTGATGTGATCATGCCGCGATGGCCTCGCAACACCTCCTTGCAGTTCGTCATGTGGTCCACGCCTCCCGCGCTCGCACCCACCTCCACGCTCTCCTCGCCCACGTTGCGACCGCAGCGACTGTCCCAGATGCGGATGAGGCCCTCTCTGCCCGCCGTGACCACGTAGTTGCCGTCGTAGCTCATCTGCACCGCCAGCACCTCGCCGCGGTGGCAGTTGAACTCCTTGCGCTTCGGACTGTCCAGACGCTCGCGCTTGCCCTCGAAGATGCGAATTACCTTGCCCGTCTCCACATCCCACAAACACGCCTTGCAATCCTTGCCCCCGCTGACAACGTAGCGCTCGTCTCCGGAAATGTCGGTGCATGTCACTGGCATCTACGGTGTTACAATGAGCGGGAAGAGCAACCATGTGTCCTTTGCAGAATCGACCCTCGGGGAGCGTCTGATCCTTTATCTGATTTGCTATTTCTTTGAACACGCGGCCGCGAGCCTAGCCGTGACAGCGATACGAAAGAAAAACCTCTTCTGCCTCGCGCTGAAGACGCTGCTCCACCCGCTGCTCCACACCCTCGTCATCCGTCTCCCCTTCTCCGGATTCCTCGCCCTCCTCCTTCTCCTTCTCCTCCAAGCGGATTCTCTCGAGATACTCCTTGGCCAAGCGCAGTTTCCTCTCCTCCGCCGTCTCGTTATTCTCGGGGACTTGCTCCTCTTCGGAGGACTCCGAAGCCGAGTTCATCACGATTTCATCGTCATTGCTCGCCTCATCGCTCGATATATTCCAGTCAATCGCTTCGTTTGCATTATTCGTGTCACGAGTTCTTGCTCCTTTGTTTGAACGCAGTCCCTGTCTTCCTCGAGGAGATCGCTTTGGCATTTCCTTTCCGTGTGTCCTTCTACGACATGACGAGCACGAACGAACATCCCACTTCTCTCGTTAAGCAGAACTTGTTTCTGGTCACTCTGCTCAAAATCATGCCCATTTTTGACAGCCGGCGATGGCTGCCATTTGAAAGCGCTGCTGGACCGAAGGAGTTGCGACAGCACGACCCTCATCTGAAATGTCGGAACGAACCAAAGTTGTGACGAGTCGTGGCATTGGGTTGAGGTGAGGGGTAGAATCGACAACCGAGTGCAAGAATCGGAAGCAACACCTGAGGGAACTGCGACTGCGCCCTCACGTGACGTGGACGGAAGACACCGTCGACAACGAGCATATGAACAAGAAGCGGTCGAAGAGTGCGTTCTGTGGGTCTGTCTAATCAGTAGAGTGCTGCATTTTCCATAAACACACCGAGTTCGGCGAATCGAGTCCAGAGTGCTCCTCGGAGGAGAGCGATTGGGTGGACAGCAGCGACGCCAACGAGAACTGATTGTACAATACTACTTCCCTAAAGCGAGCAGCGCACTCGTTTGTTGCACGAAACAGGACAGAGACAAGAGAAAGGATTAGAAGTACTCCAGTTTGTCGTTCACGGACTTCCCGGTCTGGATGCTGGTCAGGCTCAGGTCTCCGAAGTGATCCCACCTACAATGAAGTGCCCACGTCAAGACGTACACTCTCATGAACACCGCCTTTTCGTTGCCCACATCCACCTTGATGAAGTAGTTGGTGCCAGCGACCTACGCTGAACAACAAATATCGGTCCTACCACCTGGGTCATGGCCTCGATGGGCTCGAAGGTAGAGAAGGATTCGTTGGCCTGCTTCTCGACCTCCGCCTTCATCTGCGAAGTGATCTTCTTCACGGTCTCGTCGACCTCGTAACTGGAAGTACCGCCACACAACATTGCGCCTAAGATTTAATGAGAAATGACAGTGCGGACATGAAAGACCCAACACGATGCACACAACAAGAAGCTTTGAAATCGATACCATTACTCACAGAAAGCGCTCAATTGAAAGATGAGCGGGTGAAGAACGACACGAACACGCCGAATATTTCGTTTTCCCAAAAAACACGACAAACGACAGGACCGTTACGCACGATTTCCCTTCCTTTTTTCGGCAGCCCCCTTCAGCGCGTACGAACGCTTCTTCTTCAGCTTCATGTTGGCTTGTCTCTTCAGCTCCTCTCTCTCCAGCTTCTTGTCTCTCTCCAGCTTCTTCTCCTTTCTCTTCTCCTCGCGCTTGTTGAACATGGCGTCGCGCATGATCTTCAGGCGCTGCATCATCGAGTTCCTACCCATCACGACTTATCTCCGCACCCACTTCTTCCGCTCTCTGTGGTCCACGATCAGCTTCTCAGGAATCTCGTCGGGACGAAGCACCTTCTTCTGCTTCTTCTCCTTCTTCTTCTCCACGATGTCCATCGTCTTCAACTGGTCCGCGAACGGAAGCGCCTTCTGCAGCTTGGCGGGAATGTGAATCGCCGGCATCACTCTCTCCTTGCGCTCGATCGGCTTGTACAGCGAGTCCGGGTTCACCGGAATCGGAATGTGCTCCTGCTGCCGCAGCTCGCGCGTCGTGCGCATTCTCACCCACTTCTACGCGTCACACGCCCCTCTCGCTCCCACGCTCACGTCCTCCACCAAACGGTCGTTCATCGGGTTGTAGAACTTCTGGATCGGCACGGGGGCCCACGTCCTGCAGAACACGATGTCGCTCATCACGATCTTGTCCTCGAACGTCGCGCGGAAGGCGCCCTCCGGACCCGGGCACTTGTGCTTGATCTGACCGCGAATGCCCGAAACGGTCTGGATCTTCACGCCCTCGAACCGCGCCACCTCGATGCTGCTGTTGAACATGTCGCGGATGAACGCCGTGTTCTTGAAGATCTTGAACGGGTGTCTACGCGTCACACGCACCCCTCACACCCACCCCACCAGCTTCAGCTTCTTCACCACGCGGAACGACTCGCTCTGCTCCAGCACCGTGCCCGTCGCCGCGATGCGGAACTCGGGGGTGTTGGAGGCCAGCTTCTGCACCGCCAGCAGTCCCGTGTTGGGCGGCACGGCAGGTCCCCAGAACACCGCCTGGCAGTGCATGTACTCCGGCGTGTACTTGATCATGCGCATGCGCTTGTTGCTGTCCTCCATCGCGTACACCGGCATCGTCTGGAAGCGGCGCCAGCCGTAGGACACGATCAGCGGGTCGTTGCTCTTCAGAATGCGGCGGTGCCAGCGATGCTTCTTGATTCGCACCTACCCCTCACGCTCTCCTCGCGCGCCTACGCGAATCATGTTCAGCGTCGTCTCGCTCTCCAGCAGACCGCCCACGATCACGGGGATCTCCGGGCGAGCCAGGCGAACGAAGGACGGCGGCACGTCATCCACCACGATGCGGCAGTACACGCCCGTCGGAAGACCCAGCAGCATGTCCTGCTCCTCCTGCGTCAGGTCGCTGAACTCCTGGGCGCGCTGCGCCTCCTGCTCCGCTCGCTTCTTCTTCAGGAGGTCGAAGTAGTCCTCGTCCTTCTCCTTCTTCTCCTTCTTGTTGCCCTGCTTCTCGTCGTCCGACGAGATCTCTCCCTCCTCCTCCTCCTTCTTCTCCTTCTTCATCATCTTCTCCGCCTTCCGCGCCGCGTTCGCCGCGCGCTCCTCCTCCAGCGAGTTGTACGTCTCGTGGTGGTCCTCCACGTCCTCCTCGTCCTCGATGATCTCGTCGTGGTTCTCCAGCAGCGTCTCGTCGTCGTCCTCTCCGTCGTCGTTGCTGTCTTCATCATCGTCATCATCATCGTCGTTGTTGTTATTGTTCTCTTCCTCCTCCTCCAGGTCCACGATGGCGTTGTCCGCGTCCTCGTCGCTGTCGTCATCGCTGTCCTCGCTCGGCAGCTTGTCGCCCCACACGCCCGTCACGAAGTGGTTCTTGAACTGCGTAATGAAGGCCTCGTCGTTCCAGTCCTAGCCCTCACCACACCCACACACTCCTACGTGCTTCACGGCGGGAAGAATGTCCAGCTTCTCCGAGTCCAGCTCCTCCAGCAGGCGCTGCTGCTTCACCTCCTCGCTCACCGCCGCGTTCTCCTTCTTCGGTCGGAAGAAGTCGTCGTCGCTCTCCTCCTCGCTCATCTTCCCCACGTCCGTCTCCTCGTCGACGGGTTCGTTCGAGCCGTACACGAGCTGCATGAGATTGGAGGAGAAGACGCGGCGTCGCTTCAGCTCCTCTTCGCCGCGGTAGAAGAGGTTGTCCTTCCAACGGAGATCGGATTCGTGCTGCACGTCTGTGGGCACGACGTGTGTTTCCTCCTCCATTGAGTTGTCGCTGTGTTCGTTGTCATTGTCGCTTTCTTGTTCTTCTTCGTCGCCTTCCTCTTCGTTCTCCTCTTCGTCTTCCTCCTCTTCTTCGTTCTCCACTTCCTCCTCTCCACTCTCTTCTTCGTTCTCCTCACTCTCCTCATTCTCCTCCTCCTCGCTCTCCTCCTCCTTCTCACCCTCCTCACCCTCCTCACCCTCCTCAACAACCTCCTCCTTCTCACCCTCCTCGTCCATTTTCCAATTCATCACCTCCTCCTCGCTCTCCTCCTCCTCCATTTTGTTCTTCAGCAGCTCATCATCGCTCACATCAAACACCGCTCTTCGTCGCTGGCGCCCGTTATCCATCACAATCTCCTCGTGCGGCATCGACGCGTTGAACGCGTCCAAGTCCTTCACCTCCGCTCCCGTCACCGGCTTCCTACGCCTCACACTCCTCCTCCTCGCTCACTTTCCCTTGAACAGCGCCATCTCCGAGTTGTACAGCTTCTCCTCCACGTCGTCCTGCAGGCGCTGCAGGTCGCGAACCATCTGCACGCCCTCCGTCACTATACCTCACTCCACACACTCACACCTCACCTGGCTCGCTGCTGCCCGCCGCCGCCTCCTTCGCGTTGTCGCCGAGCGTGTACTTCTGCACCAGATCGGACTGCTCGTCGGTGAAGTGCAGCTGAGGCAGGTTGATGTACATCGCGTCCTTGTCATACATGATCTAGCCCTCACCACTCGCTCCTTACCCCACCTTGCCGACGTTGCTCATCGGCGCGTACAGCAACACCTCCTTCTCGTTCAGCTTGCGACGTCCCTTCTTCTCCGGGTTCTTCTCCGGCAGCGGACACGGGTCCGGCAGGCGATTCAACGACTTGATCGAGTAGTCGCCCACGCCCAGCAGGTGGATCGCCTGACCGTTCTTGATGTTGCAGCCCTGCACGTAGCCGTACAGACTCAGCTCGCGCTTGCAGTTCGGGTTCTCGTCGATCTGCTTGGGGTCCGTGATGTCCTCCATGCGGTCCACCAGCAAGAAGGGGTGCGTGTTCCTCCACGTGAGGGGACGCGTCTTCATGCGGCTGATGTACAGGCAGATGTTCTGCACCTCCGTCTTCGGGTACTTGCCGTTGCTCAGACCCGGGATGTTGAACACCTTCGCGCCCTGGTACACCTCCGTCCAGAAGCGCTGCTTGATCGCCTTCTTCCGGTGGCGCAGCGTCTTGTTCTCCTTGAACGCGTCCAGGTGCGTCACCACGCCCAACACGCGAGGGAAGCCGTGCGTCTACAGTCAAGGAGGAGGCGGAACGGTACCTGCAGCACGTTCAGGAACTCGAAGGTCTCCATCTCGAACCCGAAGCTGCCGTCGATCATGAGAAGAACCAGGTCCGCAATCTTGCCCAGATCGATCATCGACGAGATGTCGTTGGGACACTCGATGAACGTCAGACGCCGGTTCTTTCCGCTGACGACTGTGATGGGGCCGCGCACGTCGGTCAGTGTCTGCTTCGTGTACTTCTTGATGAGCGACTACTCCTAACCAACGACGACGACACGCACCTTAATCAACGTCGTCTTGCCCACCTTGGGAGGACCCATCACGACGATCACCATCGGCGGGTTTGTACCGGCAGATCGGTTCGGCAAGGGAGCGTGGACCTTCTTGAATCCGCGATCGAGATTACGCTGAATGGTACGCTTCGCGCTGATCGCCGAATTCACGGAAAAGGCCTGCGTCTCAAAGACAGCCATTACGACTTACTCCGGGATGAGTGCTCTTTGGCTGCGGCGCGATTCCATTCTTCTTGTTCTTCGTCGCTTTCTTTTTGTTCGCCTTGCTTCCGGCACGAGGAGCATGATGTTCTCTTTGCTTCTGTTCAGTATCCATATTTCTAGCACCGTAAAAATACGAATGAGAGACGCAGAACGGAAAACACTGGCTCAATGTGAAGAAAACGAGCGACAGAGAATCGCGCCCTTCCAAAAATACCCCCGTTCTTCTCCCTCAATTCAACCCATAGAATCTGAATGGATCCTGTGAAATCGGCCCTCAATTTGTTCCGTAGACTTCCTCCCGAGGAGGTTGAAAGTACGTTCCACTCCATAGCGCTTCTCCGGGAGGATTTGGCTGATGTGCTGCTCCAGCACGTTGATTTTCCCCTGAGAACCGGGTTCGACGAGGAAGCGGACAAGCCCTTCATTCAGAGCGATTTCAACAACTGCGACAATTCCTATCGGTAGGATCCGCTGCGGGGAGAATGATCGCTAGCTCGCCGTGGACAAACAAGTACTATCCCCCCGTCGCGGACGGCTTCTTCCCCTCCGAGCCCGTTCGCAAGCTGGAGGAAACGGCCAATTTCCTTTTCGACAAATACAGAGAAATGTAGTCGTATCCGTGGCGTCGTGAGTCGTAGGTATTATGGAGGCGGCGTGTCTTCGGCGTATTTGTGGGAGAACGACACCCACATCTGCGGCTGCTTCCTGATTCTGAAGGGTGCTTGCTTTGCGGGGACGTAATGCGTAGAAGTGGCGGAATCGCAGCAGGGCATCACCGGCTCTTGGCACTCGCTGCACCTGATCGAAGTCATTCCCGACGACACACAGAAGAAGGCGGAGTACCGTCTCACAACGTCAATTCAGCTCTATCTCACGGTTCGGACGCCTTCCATCGGAGAGGCGAAGCAGAACGGCACGCTGACACGCCAGGTACTCGTTACTGCTCCCCTTCAGAATAGTCCTCGCAGGTGATGCCGTTCAAGACGGAAGAGGACCATTTGTCGAACATCGGCCAAATGATCGAGCAAATGGAGAACTTCGTTCGCAGTAACCTCGATACTCTGTACCTGAGCAAGAATGAAGAGACGGTCGACGGGATCCGCACCCTTCATCCCTCTTCCCTCCCCAAGCGAAGTCTGCTCGCCGAGCTGTCCAGCCACCTTCGCCCTCGTGTTGAATAATGTCCTCTATATCCTATTCCTGCTGTTTCGTCGAACAAACAAGCAACACTTGGGACGGCAATGGCGCGGAGGAGAATACGGATCGGTAGTGGGAGGGCATTGCGGAACTCGCGGCATTACTGGGAGAGCGCGCTCCCATCATTCTCCGGTTCACTCGCTGCTGATTTGCAAAATAGATATCGTTCGTATTCGACCTGGAGTGACCCATCGGACTGCCCGAGCTAAACAACGGTGTTCCGGGAACCAGGAGCCGCGACGGACTGCCCACATACCGTCGTCCTACGGCTTCGTCCTCCCCGGGAACGGAGAGCAACGCCAACTGCGGCGCGGCGCTCGACGGCGAGGGAGAGGATTTCACCCCGGAAAGGATCGTCAGCGTGGGAGTGGACGGCGCGGACTCCGAATTCTCCTCGCAGGTCGTGATGATGTAGTACTCGTTCACCGGCTTCGGCACCATCGAGTACCCGCGAATCAGCTCAGCGTCCACAATCGCCTCCGTCGACTGGACCGTGCCCATGACGAGGTGGTTGATGTCCTCTTTCCGGATCGTCACTTCCTCGCTCTTCACGTCGCAGCCCAGCGGACCCGACCAGTTCAGCGAGTCGTACGGCTCGCCCTTGAGGACGAGGGAGATACGGTTCCAGGCGAAGACGACGGAGGTCGGGACGACGAGGTGGTCCAGAAGGAGCTGGAGGCTGGGAAAGGACGCGAGCTCGCGCAGATACTTGTTGTAGTTGGCGTACTTGGACTTCACCATGCGATCTCCCTTCTACGCATCACGCCGTCGCACCCACACGCACCATGATGATGTGGTTCATCGCCAGAATGGCCAGCTCGCACACGCTCGTCGCGTCCTTGATCGCCTCCGCGTCGGGGTCGTCGTCGCTCACCCGGATCCTCTCCGAAGGGGGCTGTGCCAACACCTCCGTGATGCCGTCCACCAGCTCGCCCACCACGGAGTCGATCACCAGCTTGTCCTGCAGCGAGCGCTCGCGGTTCTCCTTCTTCGAGTCCAGGAACACGTCGATCACCTCAGAGAGCGAGCTGAACACGGCGTCGTTGCGCTCCTCGCTCTCGTACACGACGCGCGTGACGATGGATGACAGCACCGAGTTCGTGATGGACTTGATCATCTCCTCCTTGGAGAGAATCGCCTCCGTCAGCAACTCGATCGTCATCGACGAGGTCTTCTTCAGGCTCGGGGCGAACAGCTCTCCCTCCGAGTTGGGCTGAACGCGCTGGTAGAGCGTGCCGACGACGGCGGTGAGCATGTGCGCCAGCACCACGATGAGATCGGCTTCGGCGAGGTAGTACAGCTACAGATCACTCCGCACGCGAGCCGCGACGTTCTTCTCGCTGGCGTTGAAGATGGAGTAGGTGATGATGCTGACGGAGTACATGAACGCCGTGTGGTCCTTGGAGCACAGCGGGTGGTAGATGAAGAGCGACAGCGTGGCGTACACGCCGTGGGAGAGGAAGCTCTGCGCGTCACGCGAACACCACACGCCTACGGACACCATCACGTCGTTGAAGTAGCACATGGACTCCAGGATGCTCAGCGCCTGGTACAGAACCACGTGGTACGACGACTGCGCGACCGACTGCTTCTTGATGAAGTGACGAACGCAGCGACGCACCAGCACCATCAGAATGGGGACGACCGGGACGAACAGCGCCTGATGTTCCTCGGGCACTCCGTTCACCGCCAAGGCGTGGAACACGGAGAGCGCGACGAGAAGATCGTCCAGCGGAAGCGTCAGGAGGCAAGTCCCCAGCTTGGCGATCACCGGCTGCTTCAGAATCGCCTATGCGTGACTGTTGTGTGCAGCGCCCACGTCAATGTGCGAGGCGTCGTGGAAAGAAGAGCAAATGGAGAGAAGGGAGAGCAAGCAATCGTGCTTGATGACGCGCGTCGTTTCGGTATCCTTCATGGAGAGAATCCACAGATGAAGCGGAGCGATTTCCATCGCGCACTGCAAGGAATCGGAGGTCTCCTCCAAATGACTCTGAAAGGACTCGATCAGTTGAATGGTTGTCTTCAAGAACAGCGAATCGCCCTCTTTCTATGGCTAAATGAATGCACGCACGACAACATCTTCGAAATTGGTGATGATACTGATAATGCCAGTATCTAAAACGGGCTCCGTCCATCCTGCATCGAGGCACACGATATTAGCAATACAATTCAAACACATGCAGCAGATGGCCGGATCCCTCGTCAGATTCAGGAGCTTGACAACTAGCACGATTACGTCACGGATACTCGATGCGTTTTCCTTTCTACACGTAACTACAGCCAAAGCAGAAGGACTGGAGAGAAGAGAGCGTGTTGTTCATCACCCACACCGCGTTGAACTGAAAGCACAGCGGGTAGGAAGAATCGAGAAACGGAATAATACGCGTTACAATGTTTTGATTCACAATCATCTCGCACGGAACAGTATCTTCATCTTTGCAGTTATCCCTCTGTCGTTTCGCATACCCAATGTACAGAACTGGCGGATGAGAACCAGGGCTTGGAAAGACGTGTTCGCGTCCTGTTCCTGTAAGCAGGCATCCAAGCGCGGAAACTGAACATAAACGAGTCCGAGATGAGATACAATTGTGGATTCCAGGAAGGAATGCACATCATCCTTGGATGTGAATCGCGTCTTCTCTCCTGTACCGCCAAACTAACTGTGACGCAGTTCGCATGCCAGTACGCAACAATACGATGAAGAGGCCCTATCAACGCTCCTTATGAACCGGTAGGCTCGATTTGTCAGAGCCTCGAGTTGCTCCATGAAAGACCCCTCGTTCTGTGTATTCTCGTTGAGGAAAAGTGAAACAAGTCGGTGAAAATAGGCGCTATTTCTGGAACAATCCCCTTCTTGCCCTCTTCTTCTCGCATTCAGTAGAGTATTCCATCTGCACTCCGAATCCACAGAGCCATCCTTGTAATCAATCTCATTCATTTCTCTGTTCTGTCGTTTCCTTTTTCCTGTATCGTGTCCGTCAGCTGTAGCACACATTTAGGCATAGAACAGAGAAGCAGCTCCCTGATGATGGAGTGTTTGTCTGCCGTTCTGTGTACGCTATCTCTCTCATCTTCAAACTAGTGCTGCTATCGGCTGCGTGGATCGCGTTCATTCTCCCCTCATTCAGGACGGAAGAGAGCTATCCCTTCATAAACGGGACCTATCATAAGCATATCAACTACGTGCAACGCAACGTATACGTAGATGAAGAATTCTCCTCACTGAAGAACACATCCAAGAAGTACTCGATTATCCCGTGCCGATTCAGGACAGCCGTGTATGACGGAAGTAGATTCAGTCGTATGCGTGAACTGTAGCTGTCCATCGTTTGAATGACAGCGCTCCCTATGATCCTGCGCAAGTTGTCAAGCGGAGTGACCTCACCCGTCCTGCCGATGGATTCGTATATGTGCCACCCCTCTCCTCATTTCCAGAATCACTCCTATTCTCTCGTGTTGGCCATCTCTGAAGAGAGCTCTGTGGTAGTGCTCTCTCCTCCCCATTCACTGTAGCTGGATGACAAACGCAGGAACACAATTCAGTCCATGGAGCTTTTCGCCAAGCATTTCAACGCGCGTGGTGTCTGTTTTACTGCATCGAAGGTAATCGAGTCCTACTGCTTGGAGCATGGCATTGACGTGATTCCTGTGTATCTGTTCCATCCTTCCATTCTGCTCATTCACAGAAGCAACTGGGCGGGTATGCCCCTTCTGCGCGAAATCCTGAAAACCATGCAGCAGCTCTACCGCGCGGAGTATTACGGCTACATGAACAGCGACATCTTGATTTCCGCCTCCATCTTCCCCGTCCTCGCCGATCTCTCCAAGCGTCATGCCAACGGCGGACTCACCGACGGAGTAAGAGTGGCGCAGATGACTCAGCAGTAGTTCTTGGTCTCCAGTGTTGTATTCGACGCCAAGATCTACCCGAGCATCCCCCTCGACACGCCAGAGAGCTACACGCGCTTCATAAACCAGCGAGGGAACAAGATGAGACCGCGCTCGATCCACTGCTCCGTTCCTCTCCACTCCGTCCGTCACGCGTAGGATTTCTGGATCTTCCACGCGTCTACCGATTTCGACGTGATCGGGGACGTGGTGATCGGGCGCGGCTGGATCGACAACTACATCGTCTCCCTCTTCGGCTCGCTGCACCGCTCGCTTGTCGACGTGACCTATGGCGGTGTGGGAGGCTGCTGGGACTGACTCGTAGCCATCGGACTGCATCAAGGGTTTGACACCAATGCTCAGCGAAACAAGCACAAGAACCAGATCAGTCTTCGGTTTAATGGGTACTGTATGAAGTTCCAACGACTCTCCTTCTATTCCATGGCGAGTCCCGAAGCCATTGTGGCATGTACGGTCCTTCGAGAGGGCTCATGACTAGACTGGGATCGTCAACAGCGATTGATGGTCGAGAAGTACTATTCGAAGGAAGCGCGAGACGCCAAGATAAGGGAGTTGAAGCAGAGAACGTGGGAATCCGACCTGCAGATGCCAAGGTACTTTTGTCCTGTTTATTGAACATGAATCCGTAGTGAAAGGGGTTATGTCACGAAATGAATAGCAGTATTGACACGGCAATCTTCTAGAGTTCAAGATCCAGTGACTGGCTTCTCGTTGGAGAGGCGCCATTTCATTCCTTCCTCGACGCTTTCTTTTGAAAGCCGTCCGGTTGTTGATTTCTTATCTTTCTCTCTATGTATTCCTTTTCTGGAAGCGTGACTGGGTAGGCAGTGGCTGTTCACCTTTCTTCTATCTGTAACGATCGTGTGTTCATGTGTGTACCTCCCTGCCGAGTCATATCGTAGCCTATCTGCTTCTCTCCTCCCTTTATCAGCGGGAGCAGAAGGCGAACGGGATTCATCGATATCTCTTTCCACTATTGCGCAGTGAAGATGTATATGTCATCGACACGAATCCTAACGTGATCCCATTAGCCCACAAGCTCTCTCCGGATTACAACGCGAATTATACATTCCAGAGCTTGCGTATTCGCACACACGATGGTTTGTTTCGTGCTTGCTCCGTGATGACTAGGTGTGAGCTTGCTCCCATCCTATAACGACTATCTGAAAAAGAACATGGAGTCCGTTCAAAACGCGGTTGGTTCACGCCGTCACTGGCTCATTCACAGGAACTCCACAACTACACTCTCGTGTTGGGCGTGCTGGACGAGGTCGATTCTGTTCGTGTTGTACAAGAAGATGACAGATAGGTGGACTACTGCAAGGAGAATGCACTCCAGTCCTACGTCCAACTCATGAAAACAATGGACGTAAAGGTCGTGTACTTCACGTCATCGCCGGCAATCGTGGAACGGTGCAAATCGTTGGGGATTGACGTCATCGAGGAGTACCTGTACCGTTTCCTTTGAGTATCCATTTGTAGTGTCAACTTTTCGGGAATGCCTCTTCTTCGGGAGCTGCTCAAGAGGCTCCAGCAGACGTACATCTCTTCCTTCTACGGCTACATCGACAGCAGACTGTTGTTGTCCTCCTCGATTGGTCCTGTGTTGGATGCGCTGTTGGATGCGTACAAGAACGGTACGTTGTCCTCAGGAGTACGTCTCTGCATCGTCAATCACAGCTAGTTCATGGTTTCGGGCGTGTCGTTTTCACTGCGCACACCTGCCGAGATCCCGTCTCAGCCACCCGAATACGATGCTTTCCTAAAGAAGAGCGAAAAGAGGCAAACGCTTCGAGATCGCTGCAGCTCGGTAGGGACCACGAAAGCCATTGAACGCTAGGACTTTTGGATCTTCCACCAGTCGGTTGTGTTCGACGAGTATGCAGACGCCGTTCTCTTCCGCGACGAGTTGGATCATTACATCATGAGCCAAACTGCTGATAACAAGAGGAGCATCGTGGATGTCACGTTCAGCGGTATGGTTTGTCAACGAGTGTGATGTGCAGTGACGAGTGTGAAACAAGATGAGTGCAGAAACGTGCAACACTCGTTTGACAAGGACTGGTCTGTCGACGATATCACAAACTCTCTCCTCCTTCGCGCGCATCTCCTGGAGCCGTTTTGTTTGTCCTCTCCTGGTGCCTTTGTGTTGGGTTGTTCCTTCTTGCTGGGGTGATGCGTAGAAAGGGAAGACAGATTTGTTCTTCGCACGTGGGAATCAGACTCGGCCGCTTGTGAGTCCCACTACAATTCACTCGTGCACAGGATCCCGTCGTTGTGAAGCTGAAATCGTTAGCGCAGTTTTGTCACCTGTTTTACTGAGTTATTGTATGTTTTCAATTGATTTCTCGCTTGTTTGATTGATCAACCGAAATGCCCCCTCCTTTTGGAATCGTCTTGGAGTCGCATTTTCACAGCAACCATAACGTAATGTCGTTCATTGACAGAACGGAAGAATTTAAGTTGGCGACGAATGTCCACATGCACGACTCGGTGCAGCCCAGCATATCGCGACCGCCTCCTTCCTTTTCCGTCTCGAAATTCTCAAAAGTGACGGCCTCGCTCTCCGGAAAGGTGAGTAAGACGACGCTGAAGTTGCAAAGACTCACGGAGCGTGATCTTTCCAGGGAGCATCTTATCCGTAGTGGTTCGGAGGAAAAGCTTGTTCGACGATAAAGCCACGGAGATCAACCAGCTCACAAACTCCATAAATCAAGACATCAAGACCATCAACGCAGAACTGGAAGAACTGGAAGTAGCAACTGTCATTTCTTTTAAGGAAATAGGAGTTCGTTCGGATGCAGCGATACGCGTCTTCTCAGAGTCGCGAGTACGACCAGGGCGTCGTGGAAGTGCTCAAAGAGGAGCTGATGGGAACGACGAAGGATTTCAGGCAAGTGCTGGAAGTCGTTGCTGTTTTCCCTTGTCATGGCTAGACACGCCACCAGAATCTGGAGGAAGCGGATAAGCGAAAGCAGCGCTTTGGCAACACGGCGCCGGCACTGCTGGGCAAGCCCATTGTGTACCAGTCGCAAGTGGTAGTGGAGAGTTCGCATTGCTCATGGCTAGTCTCCCAATTCGGCAGAAGAACACTCTCCGCTGCTGCCTCGTCCGAACGGCGTGGTAGACATCTCCATAGGACGTGAGGAATAGACGTCTCCGAACGCATTCTCCATCCAGTCCAGCGAGGTGATTGCGAACGACTATCTGCACGAGCGCGCGCAGGCAGTTCAGGACATCGAGGCGCACATGACGGAGCTCGTAGTCGCGTCATTCGGGAATCACGACTAGGGAAGCATATTTGAGCGACTGTCGACGATGATCACCGAGCAGGGAGAGATGATCGACCGACTGGACGATAATCTAGACGCTGCCGAGGTGAATGTGAATGCGGGCTATCAGGAGATTGTAAAGTATGGACAGAATGTGTATGGCTCGTTGCGTGCGGTGTGAGGCGTAGGTTTAGTAATCGGAGCTTGGTGATGAAGCTGTTCGGCGTGCTGATCTTCTTCATCATCTTCTTCCTTATCTTCCTAGCGTAGTTTTTGTAGTCTATTGCTCTTTGTTGTGCACGCGTTTTGCGATTCTCTCAGTTGCTTTTTGTCAGAGTTACTCTCATTCAGAGTTGCCCCTTTCATTCTTATTCAGAGCTAATCCTTTTCCAACCCATGGAAATGCGTTTCAACAAACAAAACCACTGAATGGACCGGTAAAAGTACGGGGAGAGGTACTCCTCTCTCCTACAGAACCGCTCTCTCTGCCTGCGGTTCCTCACCCACGTTCTATTGTACAGGAAATCGATATAGAGTTGTCTCGTCTCGTTGTTCTGACTGCGATACCGCAGCTTGTACCCCGATTCTTTGTGCGGCATGTCCACGGCGTAGCAATTCACCAGGAGATAGAACGAGTACCCTTCATAGAGGAGATGGCGCATGTGCTGCATCTTGTTGTAACCGTAGTCAATGAACCGGTCGTCGAATCGCGGCGTCCTTTCCGTCTTCTTCAGCACGTAGTACGGCTCCTGCTCGTAGTTCGGGATGCACTCCACCTTCACCACCGTCGCGTTGGGCGACAGGCGGAACCACGAGGGATTCACGAACATCTGCCATCAAGCGAACGCACAAGCCCTACGTGTGTGAACAGGGAGCCCTTCTGCATGAAGCACCTCCTCTCGTCGACGCAACGCTCCAGACTCTGCTTCGTCGAGGGGTACATGTCGTATCCTCTAGCCCTGAGGAGGGACGCACGCGATTACCTCAAGATCGAGGATGCGAAGGAGTCGTTGGACTGCACGAAGGACGGTGCGTAAAAGAACACGGGAAGGATGATGGCCGTGCGGTCGTCGGCGAGGAGACGCGGTGGCACGGAATGGAGCTCAGAGTAGAAGTTCTCTTTCGATTAGGAACGAGAAGGAAGGGTACGGGATGGCCACAGATCCATGTCCGTCACGATGAAGTGGGAGGTGTGGACGTTGGCGATGCCGAGATTACGCATTTTGTTCACAGGGAAATGACCTGGAGCATCTCTTGGCGTTGGTTCCGTGTACATTACGACGGCCATTCGACTCGGAAAGGACTGGTGGGCAAAGAACCGCCGAATCGTAGGCTCCTCATGCGAATAGCAGAACAGCACGAAGGTGAACCGCCCTGTCCATAAGCGGAGAAGGTGATCAAAGAAGAAGAGACGATTCTGTCTGTGGATGACACGGCACAAGGACACGCACGTCAAAACAGCAACGATCGTGAAATCGGTAGTGTTTGCATCTTCCTCCATGCCCATCACCTTCCGAATGGTGGTCTCATTTGAAAACACGTCTCTGCTTTCTATTATCGACGCGAAGGAATGCACTGCTGTTGTCTGCCGTCGCAATTCCGTTTGGTACTGAGCCACATGTCTACCTGATCACGAAAAACGATAGGAGGGACGCAACAACGAGTAGAGTGACGAGAACTGCTTCGACCCCTCTTTGCAAGGAATACAGACGCATTTGTGCATGATAGGGAAGACTGCTTCGTTTTCAGCATTTCAAACCCCTGCGTCCAAACAAACAGTGAAACGCTACATAGAAAACGTGATGCTCCCTCCATCGAAGAGATTGTTGATACCCTCCTTCTTGAGTCGGTTGATCACGTAGATTCGAACAGGCGACACGAAATTCTTTCTACCCATGAGTCGTGAACGCAGTGTTTTACGAATGGTTCCCGACTCCGGTGACAATCGTAATCCTCTTCTTCGTCGGTTGCGCGCGAGCGCACGCGATGATGCGGTCCATGTAGTTCGCGACTTCCGCGACCTGCAGTCCGTGGAAGTCAATGGGCACGCCCCTACAGCATCGCCCCTCCACTCCACGTCTACCTCTTAATGAGCGCCTCGACCGAGTTGTTTCCGTTGTGCGCTTCAAAAATGCGGCTTCCCGACTCCTGGTTGATCGCGTCGTACCGATCGTACTCGTGGTTCATCTACACCTCACTCCGTCCACCGTCTCCCACTGCAGTCTTTGTGGCTGTCAAGAACTTGCCGTAGCCGCGCGCCTCCTCCGAGCGCTTCAGGTTCAGCAGGCGCACGTTCGTCAAGCAGTCGGCAGCCTGCTGTCGCTCGCTCAGCACCTTCAGATAGTCCACTACGCATGAGGGAACGGAGGCGCGCGAACCCGAGGTGTTCTTCACGGGGTTGTACACCTCCTCCTCCTTCACGGGCGAGTACAGACAGTGACTCTCCTTCTCCTTGAACTGTTTCACCACCCAGCTGTGCTTGTACCCGCCGTAGGTGTGCTTGAACTGCATATAGGTGCTCCAGTGCTCTCGTATTTCCCTCTTGTACTCTTCTTCGAGGTAGGCGACGCACTCCACATAGTCCGCCTTTGATACCATAAACGCCTACGGATGATTCTCCTTGATAACGAGTACAGCAACAACCTTCTCTGCCGGCAAGAACGAGTACGCCAGCTTCAGATACTCCACTTCCGTGTTGTTGTCTTCCTGCTTGTATTCTACACGTCACTCCATTCCTATAGCACGACTCCCGTGACTCCCAACGATGCGATTCACCGTTTTATCCACATTGTTCTCCGTATCCCAATAGATGGCTGCGAGACACTCCTTCTTGTACTGGGGGAAGAACTCGCACAGTTTCTTAATGTCCGGACTACGCTGAAGCACACTACGTATCTGTACGTGTCATAGGGGTCCGTTGCCGAGCTTCTTGCAGCAGCCACAGACGGAACGACTTCTTTTTTCCTTTTCCGTGTTGACCCCATGCTCCGCGCGACAATACCGAACTCCTTGCACATCTGGCAGGCGGTGAAATAGTCCAGATTGCAATTGATCAGAATCTACTCGTAACAGAGTGCCAGGGAACCGACATCACGCAGTCCATCCTTGGGGTAGTCGAAAGTGTTGTAGAGAGACGCAACCTTTGCTTCCAGCGAGTCGAAATCGTTTGACATGAGACGGAACACAAAACAATGAATAGTGTTTGATCGTTGGTGTTAGGCAGTCTTTTCTTCGTTCCTAACAACGATGTACCGTTTCAAATTCGCCCCTTCTGAAGAGGTTTCTGGCATTCGGTATGGCGTAATGCAAGCGGAAGCACTCGCATCGGGACTGCTCCCGAACTCTGTCTATTTCGCGTCAGGAAACAAACTCCATCTCGTTACTGTAAGCACTCCTGAGATTTCATTCCCGACTAGTTGCCCGCTTTCGATGAAAGCACGCTCTCTCAAGCAGACAGGGAGTCTCCCATTTCCTCGACGCAGACCCGGTGTGTAGCAGAGTTCCCCTTTGCTATTCAGTCCGTTTGCTCAGGCTGGAACAAACAAGCGAACGTCTGTAGCTTTCCTTTATTCTATATGATGCGTAGTTTATGTATGCGGAATGGACGAGCGTGGGAATGTGAAGGTATATTCTGTGGGAGATGAGGGCGATCTTTGCGAGTTGGCGCATCACAACGCTGCAGACAGAAGCGAGGAGAGTTGGTGCCAGCTGAGCATGTCTCCATCTGGAGAACGCGTAGTGTCGCGTATTCCGCTTCACACGTAGCTTTTGGCGATGCACGGTCTTTCAAACACAATTCACGTATACAGCATTGGCAAGGAGACGGAGTCTAGAGTGGTGCACACATATGGTCATCCTCAGGCTGTGTGTTGGCGCAACGACGAAACAATTGTCGTCGCAGAGAATAAGCAGCTGAGCCAGTTTTATATCCCGACGGGCGGAGACACTGTTCTGATGAATCACGTGAATGTCGCCACCAGCAACATAAGCGCGCTCACGTGCTTTGCTTCCAACGGAGATGTTGTCGTATGCACGGAGTCGGATCGCGGTGTGTTCCTCTTGAGCGCTCGCGAGTTGCGCATCGTGAAGCGGTGGAGAGCGCCGATTCGCAGCACGGTGGTGAAGTGCGTTGGAGAGAGTGTGAAGGGGGCGGACAAGGAGGTGCAGAACATCGCATATCTGTGTGGCGATGATAATGAGCTGCTGATGTTCAATTGCAGTGGGAAGGAAGAAAAGGATTCTGCGCTGAGGGAGCGCCACTCGTTGAACGTCCGGAGTCGCAGCCGCATTATCGGCATCTGCCTGGAGAAGAACGTGTTGTATATGCTGGGACAGAACGGAGATCTGGACGCGATCACGAGTCCGTATGATTTCTTCACGGAGCGGAGAAAGAGGAGGAACGGTTCTGAGGAGAATGAGCAGAAGCGAATGATGATGGACGATTAGAGTTGCAGTTGTTTGTTGGTGATGCTATTTGGTGGGAGAGATGTGTTGTGGTGTATTTGGGGGAATGAGCATAGTGTTTCGTTGAAGGGGGGTTTTGAGAGTGCCCGAATGACTGGATGGTTGAGGACAGTTGTGTTTTCCCGTCTTACAGTGATACTCAGAATGATGGTGTTTTAGATTCTGTTGTGAGAGGTGTTGACTGAAATGGGGGTGGAGAGTAAGGTGATCAGGTGTTATTCCTCTGATTCTTAATCCGTGTTCATGAACCCGTATTACTCTGCAATACATTACTAGAGGATGGAGAACGGATTAACGATGGAGTACGAGCGACGTCCAAACCCATGTGCATCCATCACCAGATGATACGCTCTCCACCCATTCTAACAGGGATACGGAGATTGAATGCGATGCTATGAATAGCTATTCTATCTATGCCTGAAAACAGTCACCCTTTCATGCATTTGCTATTCCTGATACGATTAGCGGTTTTTCTTATTCATTTGGATGAGAGGAACCACGCCTATCATGTAATGACACTCCATGCGTTGGGTCCAGCATCAAGAGAAACGCGGGCAATTCCGTCACGGATCAACTAGTACTGCAGTACAGTAATTACATGCGAAGTATTACGGTGATCAGATAGGACATGGCTCGAGAGTAGAGTGGCGTCGCTTGTCAAACTCGCCATCTGGTTTTCGCTACTCTCTCCTATGCAAAAATCGTGCTATGTGGAAGAAAGAATGGTAGAATTGGGACCTACGGTGAGATTAGGAATGAAACCGTCTCTATATCATGATTATGCAGCGAGATATTAATCGGAGAACCCAATTAAGACTCTGGTTATCATTTAGGGTCGTCCCAACTCCGTCTAATCATCGCTACCACAAATTTATATCTTTAACGGATGATCGTTTTTGCTGTATTATTGTGTAGGCGTCTTCCTATTCGCTGCTAATGAGTAGTATCGTTGACGTGTGCCGTTGAGGCTACAAGTGTCATGGTGTTCACTCCAGATTCGTTTTCTGCTTTTGTTGGCTATGAGATCGTGCCCATTCATCCCGATGATGTATTCACTGCGTGTACTTTGAGTGGTGCTCTTCCCAGTGGACTGAGTTTCGACGCCACAACGTGCACGATTTCGGGTACTCCAGCTGTTGCGAAGGCGAAAACGGTATTCACGATGACATCAACGAAGGATGGTCAGGATTACGAAGGATCGTTCTCTCTTACTGTGGTGTTGTGCACTGGAACGGTGGTGAAGGTGATTCGTACGTACAAGTCAGGCGCAAAGGAGGAGTGGTTCAAGATACCATCATGGTTCAATACAAATACTGTGGGTCAGAAAGACAATACTGATTGGTCGGAAGAGCATTGCTTAACTGGATCGCAGTACACGGTCACCGTGGGCTCAAATGGTAAGTTTTTGGGGGATCCCAAGAAGTTGTGGGAGCGCGGTTCATTCTTGTACTTGAAGGCCTTGCTGAATGGAGGCGAGTACGAGACGATTGCACGTATTCGTTACAGCGAGAAACAGGGTTTCCCCACATCCTATAAGGTGAATGTGAAGTGGTCGGTGGCGCCGCACAGTCAGTGGTTCTACAAGATGGGCGAAGTGCCTGCGAACTGGTATGGCTCGGACCCGGCTGGCTGGACTACGGGTTCGATGGGCAGCTTCCCCACATCCACCAACTCGATCCAGCTATACAAGAAGACTTTCAACGTGGCGTCACTAACTGATGTGGCTGGCTTCGTGATCTCGCTGCGCTACCAGTACGGTTGTGTGATCTACCTGAACGACATCGAGGTGTTCCGCAACGGCGTGACGGGCGAGCTGAGCACCTCCAGCTCGAGCTCGAACGACTACACGAGCATTAACTACCACCAGGTTTCGTTGCCCGTGAAGACGATTGCTACGGACGACACGCCTGCGGTGAACTACTTGATCCAGAGAGAGAACACGATCGCCATTGCCATTGTGGCGAAGACGGCTTCACAAGCAGACTCCGTGTTCGACTGCGCCGTGCGTCTGATGAGTAAGACGAACGCTCGCGTATTCGACTACGACGAACCTGAAGAGGATAAGCACTACAAGAACATTATAAATGCTGATAAGATAGCGGAACAGTATTCGGGGACTAATGTACTTCGCCAAGGTGAGGGAAACAACTACTGGACCATCGCTTTCAGCAATGACCGTCGTGAGTGGATCTCAGCTGTGACAGTGTATCTGTACACACTCAGTGGTCAGACTGTATTTCCGAGGGTGGGTCAGTTTGTGGTGAAGGCGCGTAACTCGGACTCGGAGGATTGGACGACGATCAAGGCAGTGACTGGGTTGCTGTGGGATAGTGTGTATGAAAACAAGAAGATTATCTTGGGCAACGACAAGTCCTACAACCAATACCGCTTCGAGAACTTCGCGAGTGGCGATCCTACGAATCCTTCCTGGATGTTCAATACACTGGATTTGACATGCGACGCGATTCCCACTTCGATTCCCGAATTGACATACCCGACGTCTCCGACCATCACCAAGGACATCGCGATGACTGACCTATACCCGAGTATGGATGCCACCAACTACTACGATTTCACCATTGTGCCTGCACTTCCAACTGGTCTTGTGCTTGATCAGTACAATGGAAAGATCTCTGGTATACCAGCGCAGGCGCAGAGTGCTACGACGCACACGATCACGGCAAAGAAGTATGGAGGCGGCAGTTCGACCACGACGATCGAGATCACGGTGGATACTTGCTCCGGCGACAAGTCGCTGATCACGCTGGGGGTCTTCATGAGCAACTGGCTTACCATGTCCTCGTTCAAGCTGTACCGCGGCAAGACGGCGAGCGGCGACGTTGTTGAGTCCAGCGAAACGTTTGAGAAGAACGTGGTCAATTATGGCTACTTCTGTCTGACTCCCGACCTGTACACGGTGGCACTGAACGGCAAGGGCCAGAGCCAGGAAACGACGACGTGGTATTTGATGATTGATGGCGGTGATATGGTGTTCGAGATGGGAGAGATACCGAACGGCGCATTCTCCATGTCCACTTCATTCTCCTCGCTCCTTCCCTTCCAGATCGACTACTCCGATTGGAAGGTGTTCAACAGCGCGGAGGCGGTGGCTGAGGACTGGACCGGCGTGGACTTCGATGACTCTGACTGGACTTCAGTGAAAGCGGCTGCGATGGGAAACCATGCGAGCACCACTGCGTACATCCGACACGAGGTGACGATTCCTTCCATCGACGACTACCACGTGCTGAACGTGCGTATGCGATATGCTGGTGGTGTGGTCGCGTACTTCAACGGTCACATCGTGGCGCGCTTTAACCTGGACGAGGACTTCGATGCGTCGAGTGAGGCGCTGAATGAGCACGACGCCACTGCTTTCTCCAAGTTCCACATCATTCTTCCCCTCGTGGAGGCTGTGACCGGCAAGAACATGATGGCTTTCGAGATCCACCGCGCTGCTGGAGAGAACGCGATCGTGTTCGACGCGACGGGTGTGTTCGGCGTGAACGACTGTTCGATCACCGTGGACTCGTACTCTTCGTCTGAAATCGACCCCACCAGCAGTCTGTTCCGTACGACCGTGGATAATCTGCTGAGTCTGAACCCGACGGACGGTTTTGTGCGGGTGAAGACTGGCATGTCCCTGTCATGGGTGGTGGAGAACCAGGAGGGCTCGGTGTTCAACAGCTTCGCCTTCCAGGCGCATTTCGGATACAAGTATGATTTCACCGTTAACGGTCGTTGGGACGCGGAGGAGGAGTATACGACTCTTCTGACTGTTCCGGAGCAGAGCATGACGGGCAAGGCACGTAACGTGTGGTCAGCGACAATGGGCTACGCTGGCTTCACGCAGTTCAAGTATGAAGTGGGTACTGTCTCTGGCTCTGGCTCGCCTTATGTACTCTCCTACTTCACGCAATACTGCGTGCCCAGCGGCACTGGCGTTTGCCCCGCCGACGGTGAGTATCCTTCCGTGAAGAACGGCGAGAAGTCTGTGGTGAAGTGTCCCCGCTTCTCACATGGCTACAAGTACCGTCAGTGCACCAATGGAGTGTTGGGCAGCGACATCACCGACCTGTGCGTGTACGCGCCCACGGATCTCACCTACTCTCAGTCTTCCTACACCATCTTCTCCGGCGTGGACTTCAGCAGCGGCACTCCCACGTACGAGGGCTACATCGCCTCGTTTGCCGTGACGGAGGGCACGTTGTCGGCGGGTCTGACGCTGGACGCCACGACAGGAGTGATCTCGGGCAAGGCGACGAACAACGACTGCGCGGATGGCTGCTCTGTGACGATCACCGGTTCCAATCCCGGCGGCTCCACCACCGTCTCGCTCACCTTCACGGTGCTGCCTCCTTCCATCGCATATCCCATTGTCGGCGCGGGTGTCCATGTGGTGATGGGAGTCCCCACCTCTCTCTCTCCTGTCATCACCCCCAGCCCTTCTCCCTTCACTCGCTTCGTGATCACGGGTCTTCCAGCGGGTCTGACGCCCATTTCCGCGACCGGAATCATCACAGGCACGGCGAGTGGCGGCAAGCAGTCGGTCGAAGTGACGGTGAAGGGATTCCTCGACGACACCAACTTCCTCTCCTTCCCCTTCACCCTCTTCGTGCACGACCACAACTCTGCCTCTGTTCTGGTCCCTGAAGGCTCTTCTCCTTCGCACATTCTCCACCTCCGCGCGCGTGCGGCAATCGCGTCGGGCGCTCTCTATCTGGACTCGGCGTACTCCGCCGAGACGCTCGCCCTGACCGACCTGTCGATGGATGCGAAGGAGGTGAAGGGTGTGTACGCTGCTCTGCCTGACCCTATCTATTTCATCCAGGCGAGCAACCTGGACATCGTTGTGCTGAAGGACGTGAATCCCGTTGTTGCCTTCATCGGCGAAGATAACGTGGAAGCGCACTTCAACACCACGTCCGTGTGTGTGGAGTCGCTGGACAAGGAGTGCGACATCGTGGTGGGCAATGGTGTGACGTTGAAGGAGGTGGATGTGGAAAGTGACAGCGTGTTCTCCAACTCCGAGATCATTTCTCTGGACCGTGCCAAGTCCTACGAGATGTGAATGATAGTAACAGGCGTGATCCGTAGGTCGTGCGAAGGCGAGTGCGCGCTGTACAACACCATGTTCGAGACCACAGCGTTTTTCAAGCAGCAGGGAGGCGCCGCGTCCTGTAGGCCCATCCAGCGTGCTGTGGTTTGCGGGGAGAACGAGAAGATGGTGCAGATGTACGTGGACGGTGTGTTGAGCATGATGCACTTCTGCGTGGCTGAGGATGCGACGAGCATGGAGATGCCGGCCAACACCTTGTGAGCGAGGGAGAGAGCGTTGATGTGTAGCCGTGCTGTGAGCAACCATGTGGAGTTCGTGATGGCATTCAACTCGCAAGTGCTGACCTTGGAGAACAATGTGTTGACTCTGTTGTCGATGAGCGAGGAGAAGTGAGCATTGAGTGAGCGAGTGAGATGTAGGAAGGCGAACCGTCACAGTTTCATTCAGAGCATCACTTCGGGTGATAAGGTGATGTATGCCGACAGTGTTGTGGACGGCTATTACTCGGGCGTTGGGAACTTCTCTCCCTTCGTCCTCCGCGATCTCCCGATCGCGTTTGGACGCTTGCGCTCTTCTATCGAATCCTTCTCCGCGGAATTCCCGTTTTTGTCTATTATTGATCTCCGCTCTTCTTCTCTCTCCGTGATGAACGCGCAGTTGATTTCCGAGAGTGCCACTGCGTACAGCGACTACGTGCTGCAGGCGGTGCTGAGCGCGATGAACGTGATCGCGCTGAAGAAGGGAAAGAGTCTGGCTGATGGAGTGAGTGTGTGGAAGGGAGGTGACGGATAGAATCTGTTCAAGGTGCGCGAAGCCATGAAGGAGGAGATGAACGGAGCGGTTGTGAACCACCTTTCTTCTATTATGAACTATGTGGAGTCGATGGGTGTGTGCTTGGATAGCGAGTGGGGCGAGACCTGCCAGCGTGTAAGTGAGTGGGAATGGAATGAGGAATAGTACAAGCCCACCGTGACTCGTCCCAGTGAGGGAGAGCGCAACATGAAGTGGCTGTACGAGAAGGTGAACGCGGGCAACCCCGTGGTGGTGATGATGTCCCTGAACGCGTTCCAGTTCCAGCACAGCTCGCCGCTCTCTCTGCGACCCATCGACTTCGCTATGCCCGTTGAGAACAGTCGTTCGTCGTTCACCTTCGCTGGTGTTGTAATTGGTTACAACGTAGAGGACAAGGACAATGCCTACTGGATTGTGCTTGTGCCTCGTCAGCCTGCGGATAACTATTATGTGAAGGTAAAGATGAATTACCTGCACGAGAACGGAAAGGACTTTGGCCGACTGAGTCGCAGAATGGTCGCCATCACGGATGTCCCTGGACTGTAATCCGTCCTTTCCAGACTGTTTGTTACGATGAGGTGATCCCACAGAAACGAGGTAGAGTCCTTTCTGGTTATGACTATCCTTTTCTAACAACGACTATCCACTCCCACCGAGAATCCCCGTACTTCCAAACCCCACACGAAATCGCCCCGATTTCTGTCACCTTCTCTGGTTCGCAAAAACGCGACAAGGATGTGGAGCCGT
>JANPWJ010000161.1:0-38132 GCA_027406325.1 Blastocystis sp. subtype 2
GCGGCTTGGACGACGACGTGCAGGAGGGCGGCACGAACTTCAGCGTGGGCGAGCGTCAGCTGATTTGCATGGCGCGTGCGCTGTTGCGCCACCCCAAGATCTTGATCATGGACGAGGCGACGGCTTCGCTGGACAACGCGACGGACACGTTCCTGCAGCAGATGATCCGCAAGCAGTTCTCGAGCTGCACGAGTCTGACGATTGCTCACCGTTTGAACACGATCATGGATGCGCATCGCGTGTGCGTGATGGACAAGGGCGTGGTGGCGGAGTACGACTCTCCCGCGAACCTCCTTCACAAGGAGGATGGTATCTTTAGAGGAATGGTGCTGGCTGCGAACGATCCCAGCCTCTTCGATATGGTTCCCGGGTGCGAGGAGATGAAGGAGCTGCTGAACCAAAAGAAAGGGTGACGTGTTTCTTGAACAAGCAATCGCATAAGTAACGATACAATACCGGGTTAATCCTGCTTCTTTTCTTCCTCTTCCTGTTCTTTCACTTCCTCTTCCTGTTCCTTCTCTTCCTGTTCCTGCTCCTTCACTTCCACTTCCTCTTTCACATCCACTTCCATTTCCATCTTCTGCTCTTCCCCTTGAATCACTCTATCCACAATCTTCTCCATAACACCCAGCTCCTCCTCTTCCATTCCCTTCGTCTCCTCGCACTCTTCCTCCTCTTCTTCCTTCCTCGCCTCCTCCGCCTTCCTCGCCTCCTCCTCCGCCTTCTTCTCCTCCTCCTCAATTCTCTTCTCGATCATCTCAGGGACAGGTCTACCCATCACACCTCCGACTTTCTCCCACTGTGGCACATTCGCAAGTGGAATGAGCATAATCGTCATGTTGTCCTTGCTGCCCTTCTCCAAGCACACGTCCAGGAAGCCGCCCAGCGCCGCCTCCACCGTCTCGTGACTCATCAGCAGGTTGTCCAGCACTGGGACCATATCGTCAGGATTGCTAAAAACGTCCCAGATTCCGTCACACGCGAGAATGACGTAGTTGTCCTTCGGGTCGCGCGAGATGATGCGAACGTCGGGCTCGCACGACACGGACTGCAGCGTTGGATGCAGCCCCTGGTTTCCTTTGTACGTGAAGTCGCCGAGCGTGCGCGAAACAGCCAGATCGCCGTTTACGCGGTTGTTCATCACGAAGCCGCCAGCCTTGCAGATGCGATCCTTCTCTTCCTGCTGCACGTCAACATCATGCACGAATCCTACCAGCGCAGGCTTGTGGTCCGTGGACATGGGAACGGCTTTATTGTCGCGACACAGCACACAGCGGGAGTCACCCAGGTTTGCAACGATGATCTTGTTTGCAGTGATGAACACGCACACGGCGGTGGTTCCGCTGTTCTAGGATTAACCTGAATGGGAAGAGCCACAATCTTGTCGTCCAGCATGCACTCATCGACGTCCATGTACGCCTCCGTAAAGATGTCCTTCAATTCCTCCTGTGACGTGTTCTAGTCATGACGAAGGAAACCGGCAGAAACATCGAGATCGACCTTCCCGAAGTAGTTCTTCATGAATTCCAGCATATGCTTCTCGCTAGGGGGAAAACCGCAGAAAAACGAAATACCAGTACTCTGAAGCCGTTGAACCGCCGTGACCGTCATATACGCCAAAGAAACCAACGCTGCCAGAGCTGGGGAAGGTGGGAGCAATCACATGCGCATCCTTTGAAATGAAAAGCGTGTCAATCTTATACTTCCATGGTGACTCTCCACCCCTGCATTTCCACGAGGGCGCCCTTCCGGTTCTCAAACTCGAAAAGAACCTCCTTCTTTGTGGTTATTGGCTTGTTCAGAATGCTTCCCATAGTATTCTACGACAGAATTCTACCGGTATACCTAATTAAAGGACACATCGCGCTTCATGATGCTCACCGCGGGACTGGAGCGCTCTTCCACCCAAATCGGGCGTTTTCCTGGAATCCAATCTAGTTCCATTCCTTTAATCCCAACGACGCAACAAGCCCGCGCGTGTGAACAAACAGCGGCATTCACTATTCCTTCATGAACACACGAACGGTAGGGTCGGAGGCAATGCGGCTGTAGGTGTAGCCCGCTTCTCTGAAAAAGGACTTCATGTCCTTGATGGATTTGAATTCCGGACCCACGCTTGAATTCGTCATCACAACGTACTGTCTCACCATCAAGCAGTACTGCGGAATCACCTCCTTGATGACGCTCCAGTCTGCTCGTTAGGCGGATGCACAACACAAACCGTTGTCCCTTAAATCCATGAACACCGTATCGATGCTCACTCTTTTCGTTGAAACGAGCTCCTCGATCGCACTCATCACTTCGGACACAGAGTTGATATCGGATACGGTGATCTCGTGGTAGTTCTGTTTCGGCACCGCATCGTCATCCAAAATCGAGGGCTTGTGGTTGTGCGAATGCAAGGACTAGATGTCACAATCCAAACTGAACGGAACGTAAACCACAGGATGAAGACTCGTTAGCCGAAGCATCCCAGATTCGAATTCATGCTCGTCGTGATCGCCCACGGCAAGTACAGCCCTAATCCATGACGCAGCACGATTAACGCCACATGTTCTCCTTTCCGTCAATTCGGAGAGAGTAGGCGCTGGTGACCAAGTCGACATTATGGATAATGGCATCTGTACGTGAGATAGCACGGATCGGAACGTACTTGCTTCCGCTTGCATCAATTTCATGCTTCTTTTGTTTGAATCTATTGGGGTAAGCGATTGAGCACGAAGTTACTTTTGAATATGGACTCGCTGATGTGCTTGTACTTATCACTGTTCAAATCGATGGTAAACACTACGCCATAACGAATGCAACCATCTACGCGTACAGGGGCCGTCATACGCGACCGCATCCGATTCCATGCTGCTCGTCTTTGCGGAAGATTTATAGTACAGGAGTGAAAGAGAAACGGCAACAAAAGCGATTCCAGTAACGATGAAGCCACTTACTGCTTTCATTTCTTTCCTTTTGCGATTCAAAGAAGCGGGCGTTTCATCCGTCTCGACTCATCCCTTTGAGGATTATTTCGCATCCATTCTTGCTGTTCATGGTTCCTGATTTCAGGAAAGCGGAAGATATAATAAGAGATGCAATTCCAACTCCTGTCTCGGGTTGTGATGGATTCCCGTTCCGTTCCGCTTCTTGTGTGTACACATATAACACTACCTGATTTCGGTATTCCTGCCGGAAGCTATCAAAACGAAGATGAATGACAGAGGAGCTCCACTTTTCTTCATTCGAAAGCTACAATGCCTGTCCTCTCATACCGCTGTAGCGACGATGCGATTTGTATGGGCGAAAGGACGAAGCTGCCGTGTATCGCGAATTTGGCGGTTTCACACGAGGAACTGCTCACCCTTTCTCAAATCGCTGAAAAGGAAATGCGTTCCGTGCCATCTACGCATCTGTTCTCTCCTACAGTGCTGCAGCACATTGCAACGGTTTCATTCCATCGTTCTTATCATTTGCAGGAGTTTGTGGATAGTCCGGAGTACGTCACTTCTCGCAATACGAGTCGTTCTGAAAAGGAGTGCTCAGAAAGCGGATCGTTGTGCTCTGAGAATAGAGGAAGTGCCGATGTTGAAGAGTTTGTGTCCTTATTCATTAGAACGGCTCTCGATAGAATTGATGTGAGTCCACTCCCCTTCTATCACCCTTAGAAGGATCTTACGGATACATTAACAGAGTTGTTGCATCCGATTCTGCAGGGGGACGCTTTGTCTTCCCTCATGGCGTCCTATTCCTTTCCCAGTGACGTGAAGTCCGCTCTGGAATCTCTCTACCACGCCTCTCCTCCTTCTCTTTTGTTCCTCCTCCTCCTGTACTGTCACACCTTCTCCTCGTGGAGTTCTGACGTTCACTCGCGCGTCCAATCGCTCCTGCAGGAAGCCGAGTCCGTTCTCTCCATGTAGTCCTTGTTCCTCTTTCACACCGTAGCTACGACTCGATCGAGCCGAAGGACGTCTTCTCCATTCCTGGAATGACCGAATTCCGCATCCTTCCGTTCGACAAGGAGGGCTTCGTGGAGTACCCTTCTCCGCGCAGCGCCACCATGGTGAGTCAGAACCACTCCTCGCTCTTCCTCATTCCCTCCTTTCTCTTCGCCTCCTCGTCGACGCTTCGTCTCTCCTCCATCACCTCCGCCATGGGCACCATTGGGCTGTTCTCGACTGTCGGCGGAAGCGCGCAGAATCTGGAGGCTCCCACCAAGTTCTCTCTTCCGTCCTCGGTGATCCGAAAGCAGCCGCTCTCTGTCCTGTATTCGGAGCAGGAGGGCAACGTGATGTTTCCGCGTCTCTGTGGTTTGATTCGTAGCATCGTCGATTTCGAGGGACGGAGAACCGTCATGGCGTTGGAAGACCGAAATCCCGAGGAATACTGTCTCTGCGTGCTGCTCCAGCCCGCCTGTTCCGTGCAAGTGGAGTATGACGCTCCTTCCATGACGGAAATCGGGCTGTTTCCGGGCACGGCAACGGCTCTCCACTTCCAAAAGGGAGAGCTGATCGTTCCAAGTGCACGTGAGTGTGTGCTGTGAGGCGTAGACGTGTGCGTCGAAGACGACGTGTTGGGAATCGAGGTGATTCTGCGGTGGTGGGAGTTGAGGGCGGAGGAGTGGGTGATGGCTGTGGGCGACTTGAGCGTGGTGCTGAAGGAACGCACCCTTCTCGTGTGCGCGAAGAAGAGAGTGCTAAGTGAAACCAGAGATGTGCAAATCACTGAAGGCGAGTGGGTGAAAGTGCGGTACGAGCAAAACGGGAGCCGCCACACGCTGTGCGTCGCTCAAGAGAATCGCTGCTACTCGTTGTCCATCGAGTGGACTCCCTCCACCTCCTTTCCGTTCCAGATTTGCGATCACGCCACCTTCGACCTTCTGTCGTGCCACTCTTCCCTCCACTCCCTCACTCTCCACCTCCCGTCCTCTCCCGTCCTCTCTCTCACTCGTAGTCTTCTCCCCTCCTCGCTGCCCTCCTTCCCCTTCACGCTTCACCACGCCTCTCTCATCACCTCCCACGGGCTGTGCATCACCTACTCCTCTCTCCAGAGCGCTCTCCAGCAGCCGCAGAAGCACGCTCACACGAGCTACATGGACGTCATTCAGTCGTATTACAGACGGGTTCAGAAGTACGCGTTGCCTCTCCCGTCTCAGATAGGATTCAGTCCATCATCGTGACGAGAACGCACTCCAACACGCCGTACTTCACCATTCCAGTACTTCTTCCCTTGCCTTCTCACCTACAGACGACGGACTACTCGGGACCTCTTCTGCTCCTCCTTCTCCTCCCGCACCACCCTTCTCTTCTCTCCTTCCTCGATTTCCTGCTGTCCTACCACGCTTCTCGCAACCCCGACGCCTCCGTTCTCCTCACCGTCCTCATGACGCTGCTGAACCGAACCAACGGAGCGGAGAAGGAGCGCAAGTGCTTTTCCGAAGAGAACCAGGGAGACGAGCTGACGTCGCAGCCGCACGCCCCGTGGAACGAGTTGGTTTGCGATGACGTGTTGAGTGTAGCGACGAGTGCGAGTACTCGCGAACGCTTCAGATCATCGCCACGCACTTTCCCGCCTTCTTCGCCTCCGCCGAGGAGCAGCTGGACTTCTTGGTGTCCCTCGCCTACTCGGTCGTGTCGCCCTCGCTCACGCAGAAGGTGCAGGTGGAGCAGTCCCTCTACGAAGACCTGCTGGGGTCCATATGTCAGAACCAGTACCTGCTGTGCCAGCTCATGGGACAGTGGATTCCTCGGTCCAGCTGCGTTCACTGGCAGCGCGATCTTCCCGTCACGGACGCGAGCGAAGTGCGCTTCGACGCGAGTGTGAGTTGTGCGGGCGTGCGCATCAGCGAGGAGGGCAGGGTGGTGGAGAACGCGAACCCGAACCGGATGAAGTTCAACGTGGCGGTGATGACTCCGGCGCTGGAGAACGGCGTGTACGAAGTGCGGTTGCGCGTGGAGCAAGACCGGATGGGCGATGAGATGATTTGCCTGGGCGTGTGCACGCTGCCGCTGAGCAACCTGAACTACGAGGAGAGCGAGGACATGTGGGTGTATCGGTGCTACAACGGCGAGTGCTACGAGCAGGGCAAGAAGACGGACCGAGTGCTGGAGCGCCTGCACATGAGTAGGAAGAGAGAGGCGTGTGTCAGCGTAGACGACTCCATAACGCTCACGGTGGACACGCTGCAGAGCACGCTGGCGATCAAGGTGAACGACACCGACTACGGCGTCGTGTTCCGCTCCTTGCCGCCAGCCGTCTTCCCCTTCGTCCTCTTCTACAACTCGCAGCCGCCGCAGCGCTGCGTGCGATGTGAGAACGTTCGGTGTCTGGGACAAGCCGAAGCCTCCTTCAGTCGCTCCATCGACTGCGCAGAAAGCGACACCATTTTCGCCAACATGCCGTTGCTCGTGCATCACCTCACCGAGTGAGAGAGATTACGCTGTGTAACCGAATAGGTGTTATTTCTGCACTGGGGACAAGTCGATCCTGTTCACGCTCCAGACGCTGCTCGATCGCGTGTTCACGTGCTCCTCGCTGCTCCACCGCTGTCGTCTCCACGCCACGAATAACCCGCCAGCGACCAGCGTGTGCTTCGAAGAGGGCGTGCAGAAGTGGTGCGCGGAGTGCTGGTGCGAGAGCCGTTTCACTCCTTACTCGTAGCAAGAGCGTCTCGGACATCGACCAGTCCTTGCAGTTTCCCTCCGTGCACTCCTCCTTGCTTTCTGTCTCTGAAAACGCCACAGTGCTTCGACACGCGGGCGATTCGCCTCACTGGTGCTACACGCCCTTCTCGCTGCCTCCACGTGCCAGCGAGCGGTGGCTCGTGCGTGTGGAGTACGGGAGCGAGTCGGAAGACGCGCAGCTCATGGTGGGCGTGATGGAAGAAGTGGTGAACTCGGGTAGGCGTGGCGAAGGGCATGGAGGGATAGAGGACGTGGATTTCAACACATTCCTGGGAAGCGACAAACGAACGTGGGGCTACAAGACGACGGGACAATTGTAGTCACGCATTTCGCGATGAAGAGTAGATTCCACGGCAACTTCTGCACGAGCGACGTGGTGCGCTGCGCCTCGTCCTTCCTCCTCTCCTTCGACAACGCGCTGCATCAAATGAGCATTCAGTTCAACGAGGATTCCGTCGTGGTGTTCGAGGCGCTCCCGGAAAAGTGGGTTCCCGCGGTGGCGCTGTGGCGACCCGGAGACACGGTCCAGGTGAAACTCCTCCCAGAAGCGACGAAGGACGCGCTGCGATGGTGTGAGCTGAACAGCAAGAGCCGAGTGGTGATGGTGAACGACGTGACGCCCGACCTCTTCGAGTTCATCACGGTGATGGTGAAGGACGTCGTGGTGCAGCTGAGAGAGGGACGAGAAGAGACGCGGCTGTAGTGGCGTGTGGGACAAGTGAGGCATAGACAGAAGTACCTGAGCGACTTCGTGTTCCCGTTCCTCGGAGCCTTGTCGCTGCTTCGTCTGACCGATGCACAGTGGATCGCCATCGCCGACAAGCTGCAAATCATTGCCAAGCAGCTGGAGCTGGAGGCGTTTCACCATCCGCTCTCCCCGATTCAGGAGTTTCTGGACTGCCTGGTGGTGAACTTCCTGTTCTCGCGTTCGATGAAGGAGGAGTCGAGCGAGGAGGAGCCCGTGACGCGAAATGGACTGCGACTGAGCGAGGTGTCCGAAATGGAAGAGTTAAACGAAGAGGAGATCCGCGCCGATGTGGCGGAGAAGCGGCAGTGCGAGGCGCTGATGCTGAATCAGACGGTCGAAACGCAGCGGCTGTACGAAGTGCTGATTCAGAACACGAGTCTTCCGTCGCTGAAGCAGCGCCAGGATGCCTCGTTCATGAGAGACTGCTACTGCTGCTTCGCGTACTGCTGCCACCACCTCTCTCTCGTGCCGCTGTTTGGCTGTGCGCTGTTCCTCAACTCTAGAGTGTGGGATTACACGGAATTCCTCTCCACCACCACACGGAGTTGTCCTACAATGCTCCGACTGCTGTGGCGTTCGTCCGTCATGAGTCTGCTGTCCCACCACGCCTCCACCGAGCTGGTCGCGTACTGCGCGCTCCACGTCACCAGCATGTTCAGTCTCGTCGACGCCAACAAGCCCAACGCCTCCATGTCCATCGAGAACGACGACTGCGGCGCCTCCACGCTGCCGCTCTCCGTCCACATGCTGTACGCGCTGCCACGCTCCAACGCGTCCGTAAGGAATGGCACAGGCCCTCAGTCGTAGCAGCAGGTGTGTCGTTCGCTGTCATCGCTGCTTCTCTCCTCGCTCTCTCCCTCGCATGTGAACGCGCTGCTCGTGGCACAGTTCCAGAAGGGCGTTTCGAGAATGCGTATCGGAGATCGCTTTCACAAGACGCTACAGCTCCTGACGAATAAGACCCCGATTTCGGTGATCATCACCTGTCTCAAATCCACTCCATTTCTGGAATCCGGATCGAACCGTCCCTTCTTCGAGAGCGTGTCTGCCATGCCGATGGTGCACCCACTCTTCACGTCGCGTCTGCGCCAGCAGCACCAGCAGTGCTTGTCGCTCCTCACCTCCCTCGTGTACGAGCGCATCATGAACGGCGACGGCAACACGGAGTTGTTTCTTCTCGTGAGTTCTCTTGTGCTTTCTGACGCGTAGTACCTCCAAAATATCGAGTATTTCTGGAACGAGGAGGACTTGGCGGTGTTTTTGCAGCTGGACCTGTTCCGCTCGCTCAAGACGCTGTTCCACCACCTGATTCTGCGCGAAGCCTCTCTGCCGCTGGTGCACGTCACCATCCTTCAAATGGAGCGACTCACCCAACTGCTGTTCGACTACTGCAAGAAGGGAGAAATGGGCTCTTCCGCGGAACCCTCGGGGAGTTTCAGCCGCTTCTCGTCGTCGTTGGATTCTTACGAGACCGCGGCTTCGTTCCTTCCCGCCGTGCGACCGCTGATCGACTCCCTCATGACGTTCTTCTTCAGCACGCTGGAGCTGCTGTCGTCCTCCGCCTATCTCGGCTTCATCACGGCGGATGTGGTGAAGCACACGGTGCACGCGCTGCAGCTGCTGCTCCCCTTCGGAGAGTGCGTGGTCAGCGAGTGGGGGCGCGTGTTGATGCAGTGCAGCAACGCCAGCAACGAACAGGCGCAGATCGAGATTCTGAAGGCGGTGCAGGTGTTGATCGGGATGATCACGAGCGAGCGCGACCACGACTACTGCGTCATCGCCGACGAGGTGGTTCACATTCTGATCAACAGCTACACCGCGTCGTCCTCGCTGTCGTTGTGGTTCCAGCGCCAGGAGGAGTCGATCGTGCTCATTCGCTCCATGCTGCAGCAGCCCTCGTTCCGCACCTACCTCCACTCGCACATCCACACCCTCCTTTCCTCCTCCTCCACCGTGCATCGGCTGGCGGGCGTCGCGATCTGCGGAGGCGAGATGATCGGGCTGTACGAGGGGTGTCGGGGGGTGTATCTGCCGCGCGGGTGCGAGATGAACGAGAAGAACTGCGGGAACGACTTCTACGCGGAGAAGAAGATGTGCGTGGTGTCGGAGATCGTGGTGGAGCGAGACGTGGTTCGCGTCGTGATCGACGGCGAGCAGGAGGAGAAGGAGGTGCCCTTCACGTCGGTGGACCACGTGTCCCCGCTCCCCGTGTCGCTGTCGATGCTCTCTCCAGCCATCGTCGATACGCTCGTCTCCATGTTCCTCTCCCTCCAGGAAAGTGCGTACGGCTCTGTGCTCTGCTCTCACGATTAGACCGGACTGCGACGACATCGACGCCGCCAAGCTCAAGTCCTCGCTGCTGAAGGCGCTGGTGGAGCTGACCTCGCAGATGACGTCGCTGACCCTCGTCGAGTCCAAGGCGTTCGTCGACGCGCTGTTCCAACTGAGTCGCATCACAACCAACACGCCGGGGATTTCCGTCGTGCCCGAGATCATTCACGTCTCCTACTCCACTCTCTTCCAGCAGTAGGGTGTGATGCTGTGGTGGGAGTGTAGGTACACCCAGTGCGCGACGCCCTCGTCTTCCTCGTCGTCGTCGTCCGTACTGCCGCTGCTCGAGGAGTGGGAGGTGAGCGAGGACGGGAGCGCGTGGACGCTCCTGAGCAAGGAGAACAGTCGCGTGGTGAGCGAGTTGATGAAGTGCGAAATCGGGACTTGTTTCGTCAAGCTGATGAACAACGAGAAGTTCTTGCTGGACACCACACAGCGTCTTCTCTCGAGCGTTCACAACGGGTGGTTTTCTTCTTTGAGCGTGACGCGTAGCTCCTGCTTCCGCATCCGGCCGTCGCAGTCTTCCTACTCCTCCGTGTTCGCCTCGCTGCTCGCCATGGGGTTCACGGAACAGCTGATCACTCTCGCGATCGAGGCGGAGGGCGAGGACATCCAGCGGTGCATTGCCTTCCTGCTCTCGCTCCAGCGCCAGTCCGCCTCGCTCACGCACTCCTCCTCTTCGGATGGCGCGAGCTGTCGCGATGTTGATCTCGCGGTGACGGATTTGGTGTGCGATGAAACGCTTCCCGATGTCACAGAGGACAGCGCGTTGCGCGTGCATTGCTGCTCGGACGAGGTGTTGGTGGAGCAGACGAAGAAGTACTTCGGGAGCAGCGGGATTCGGGAAGTTCTTGAGGGCAGGGATATGCGTTATTTGTGGAATGGCGCATTTCGGCGGGATTTCTTGGTGCACCAATCCACTCGTGCGAATTACATCCTTGTCTCATTCACAGAATCGAGTCCAACTGCCTTCCCGTGGAACCAGCGCGTCGTAACGAACCGTGGTGGATTCCGTAGTGAAGTGAGGTGTAGTGACGAAGGTAAGTGTCGTGCTTGCCCGTCTGCTGTTGTGCACCGTGCTGTTCCGTGGAGGAGGAGTCGATTCACTGACAGAAGCGGAGGCGGAGGCGCTGTGGAAGATCGGGAAGGTGGTGATGCTTCAGGAGGAAGAGGAGAGAGTGAGGAGTCTGTTTCTGGAGTGGGTGTGTGGAGAGCTGCTGAGAGGCGGGGCTCATCCGCTGCGTGCGGCGATGATGCGAGACCAGTCCCAGTGCGTGCTTCTCATGAAGAACGGCGAGTACAACGAGTGCTTGCGACGCATTCGCAGTGTGGAGTGGAACACGGATGCGAACATTTGTGCTTCCCCTCAGCTGCGTTGTCTTCTGTTCGCTACGGATGTGGTTGTCAGTGTGGTTGAGAATAGGAACGTCAACTCAAATGCGAATAACAATGCATTTGAAAACGTCACCAACACAAATCACCCCCTCACTTCATGGAACGCCACCACCACCGACTACTTCCAGTGGATCACGCTTCTCTGGTGCCAACTCGCTGGCTCTCCATCGATCATCGCGCGCACCGTCGCCTTCCACCAACTCGACCGACTCCTCGCTCTCCTACGGCCGACAGAGGTGACGCTGCGCTCGTGGTTCGTGTCGCAAGTGCGCTGTTTCACGCAGCTGTCCTCCACTCTCCCCCAGATCACTGCAGAGGCGGAACTATGGCCCGTGATCTCCGACCCGCTACAATACCAGCTCGCTCTCACCACCTCCGTTTCCTTCGTTCAGAACTCCTTCCACGATACTCCCGATGAAACGCCTCACCCGATGGGTTTCCACTTCCCGCAGTCGAGCTCGCTGCTCCTGACGCTGAAGCAGGTGTCGCCACCCTACTCGCTCGAGTTCTGGGTGAAACTCCCGTCCCTGTCGAACACGATCCTCTTCAACAGCGCGTCCCAAGTCATTCGGTTGGAGGTGGAGAAGGACAGAAGTTGCATCGTCGTGAGCAACGACAAGGAAACGATCCGATTGGACGCACCACTCACTCCGTGCGTCTGGCACCACCTCCTGCTCGCCTGCGACGCCATCACGATGGTTGGGTTTCTTCCTCTCTCTCATGAATAGGAGTTTCATCTCTTCGTCGATGGCGTGGAGAGCGCTTCGCAGTTCTTCGCCTCACCGCTTCTCGTTGATCAAATCGGAGACTGCACAAACACTGCCGATTTCTGGATGACCGAGATCCGCTGCTGGAATTGCTGCCGCGTGGCGTCTCTGATCCCTCGTCATGCCTCCACCACTCTCCACCTCCCGCTGACGGAAAAGCTTCTGCTTCTGTACTTGCCGTGTTGGACGCCGCGTGACGAGGCCTTCATGCCGGTCGATCCCATTAACCGCGGTTCTACCCTCATTTCCATCGGCGTGTCTGCTGAGTCGCTCGAATCGCCTCCCGTGCAACAGCGTGCGTCATGTTCGCTTCCACTCATCAGCTGTCAGCGTGGCGTTCTGCGCTTCGAGGCGCACCCCGAGGTTGGAGGAAAATGGAACGAGAAGTGGCAGACGAGTTGCTGGCTGGCGCTGTACGGTGATCACCATGACTACCATGGCGAAATGGAACTGGCCGATGAATCGACGAGCTTCGAGTTGGAGGGAAAGGAAGAGAACGGAACGATTTGCATGACGGTTACGGAGATTCACACGGTTTTCGTTTCTCTCTCTGCTCACGGAATAGTGCTCATCGCTCCTCCCCGATTGGCTGAACGACTTCTGTCTCGTGCTGAAACGCTCGGACTTCTCCTTCTCCTTCACCTCCACCGTCACCACGCACTCGCCCGCGTTCTCTCCCCCTACGTCCCTCTGCTTCCACAGCGCTCTCCACTCCCCGATCCTCTCCGTGCTCTTGCCCTCGCTCATCGCGAACCAGGCCGACATCAAGCAGTGGGGTCTGGCGATCGCGGCGCTGCGTCCCGAAGACGCGGAGTGCGCCAAGCCGCGGGGCCTGACCACCGGCGTGTGGTGCTGGGACGTCTTCATCAAGCAGTGCACGACGCAGTACATGGGTGTGGGCGTGGCGACGCTGGGCACGAAGCTGACCTCCTACCTCGGTCGCGACTTCACGGGCTGGTCCTTCCAACCGACGGGAGAGAAGTGGACGGCGAACATCGGGAGTCCGTACGGACCGGTGCGCCCGTCCTTTGAGCAGAGCGACGTGCTGAGCGTGGAGGTGGACATGAACAGAGGCGCCGTCGCCTTCTACAAGAACCACCACTACCTGGGCGTCGCCTTCTCCGGTCTGAAGAGCAATCCCGTCGTGTCCCAATTCGGAGTGTTTCCTGCCGTCACCTGCTACCGCACGGGCGACCAGATGCAGCTGCTGGGTCTGCGCAACGGCGAGGTGGAGGACACCTTCGACGACGACCGACTGTCCTGGCTGCAGCGCTGGGAGAAGGGAACGCGCCACGGCTACGGCGTGATTCGCATGCGAGACGGCAGCAAGCAGCACTGTCTGTGGAAGCAGGGCGTGCGGGAGCCGCTGACGGTGGTGGAACAGGAAGGCGATCTCACGGTGAAGTGGCTGTCGTCGCACGGCTTCGTGCGCGCCTCCGCCAACCAGATTCGGGAGTACTTCGGGAAGGATCGTGTGCTGAGCGCCGAAGAGTGTCTGAATCTCCTCCAGAATACGGAAATGGCTCCGATTTGCGCCGTTCCGTCAGCAAGTCACACGTACTCGATCGCTGGCGAGGGCTCTCTCACGCCCTCGTCTCTCTTCACACTGTCGCCCGTGCACTGCGCGGCGGGCATCGCGCTTTCCTCGGATCTGATGACAGCGACGTGCAAAACCAACAACCGATGCATGGTGCTGGGGTCACAGTGTTTCACGGAGGGCAAGCACTACTGGGAGGTGGTGGTGAACGACTGCGACTACGGCACGGTGTTCATCGGCGTGGCGGCGCGCCTGGCGGGCAGCAGTCACCAGTGCTGGAGAGACTACGGGTACGTGAACAACCGGACGTTCCAGGACCACGCGAGCGAGTGTTACTACGGTGTGCAGTACTGCAAGGGTGACACCATCGGCGTGCTGCTGGACATGGACGTGGGCGAGCTGAGCTTCCTGAAGATCGGGAAGGAGTTCTACTACTCCCACCACAACGTGCTGAAGCTGGGCGTGGCGGGACATCGCATGCGCCGCTCGGACCACCTGCTGCACGTCCCGCTGTATCCCTCCTTCGGCTTCAAACGAGCCGGCGACTCCATCACGGTGCGTCCCGTGGGGGTGGAAGAGAAGGGCGGCGAGCGAAGCTGGCTGGACCAGTTCTTGTTCATGCAAACCGCGCTGAAGACGGTGGAGTGTGGCGATCCCAAGATCATGCCCCATGCAATGAGGAGCCAGATTCTGTGTCGATTTGAGGAACTGTACAAACGGGACCGAATTCGCGTACGAGCGCATGAGCGGATCGGAGTGGTTCTCGACGTGTCACGAGAGGCGTTTCAAGCAATTCTTCCGAGAAAGCGAGTCGATTTCGGCCAGATCGTGAGTGACGGAATGGGCTGGAAAATGGTCATCGGAACGCGATTCGACCAGCTTTGGTACATGACGGAAAACGGGGACGATTTCTGGCACTTCTCGCACCAGGAGATACAGTCGATTCGCGACAAGGAGGGCGAGGAGGAGGAGGAAAGAACGGAGTTGGCGGGAAACATGGATTGGTCGGTTGTCTTCGACTTGTCGCGCCTGCAGAGACTAAAGGAGAGGGCGTTGGAGTACTGCGACGAGAAGAGCGTGCCCTTCTGGTGTTTGTCACTGCGCTCGCAGGCTCGCATTCACTGCGAGGGGTTCAACGAGGTGGAGAAGGGCGTGGCGCTCTGTTTCCTCCAGCTGCTGAACGAGGCGGGCTTGGTCGCCATTCCCTTCGTGCCTCCCGTCCGCGACGCTCCCATCGATGTGTCATCTCTTCGGGAATACGTGCGTCTTCCTGCAGCAGCTTCTCTGTCGCTGCCGAATCGTTCTTTACCTTCTCTGTCACTGCCGACTCTTTCTGCTCCTTCTCTGTCCCTACCGACTCTTTCTGCTCCTTCTCTCTGCGAGCCCGTGCGTCCTTCAACGCTGTTCCACCGACACAAGTCTCTCTTCTTGTTCTGCGTCAAGAAGCGGCTGTTCAACGCCACCAACGACCTCCTCTCCTTCCTTTCCTCCTCCGCGGACGTGATGGAGCGTCCATTCTCCATTCCAGAAATCAAGGTGAATCGCGTCATGGCGCAGCGAGCGCGCTTTGCCAGCCGTTCCCAAGAGGAGCGGATTCAGCGCTCCGTGTTCGTGCAGCTCGTGAAGGGCCTCGAGTTGCTGCCGCTCTCCCACTTCCGGCGCGATTTCTGCCACGCGGAAGACGCAGGGCAAAAGCGGAGTTTCTTTGTTCGGTTGATCGGCGAGGGGGTATATGACTCGGGAGGTCCCTATCGCGAGGTCATCGGGACAGCGGCGGCGACAGAGCCACTGAGTGTTCTCGGGGTCGCCAAGCTGACGGCGAACTGCGAGAACGGGCTGGAAGGAGACGAGGAGTACGAACTCGCCGATTTCCACAACGACAGAAATCGGGCCGAATTCTACCGCTACCAGTTCTACTGGGGCATGGTGATCGGTCTGGCGCTCCGCGGTTCGATTCCCCTTCCGCTGCCCTTTTCTTCGCTGGTGATGAAACAGCTGTGCAGCGAGCGAGTGGACGTGGAGGACCTGATGGACTGCGAGTCGGCGTTCCTCAACCTCTGTCGGAAGTGGGACGAGGTGGTGGCGGCGTTCGGGAGCATTCGTGAGGTGATTCGCGTTCTCCCTGTGAGCGAGGAGAAGAAGGAAGCGCTGCTGCGGAAGGTGTCCGTGGAGAGTCGTGCGGCGTGGTGCTTGGACATGATGACCGCCATCATCGAGGAGAAGCGAGAGAATGCGCGACGACTGCTCTGTGGACTGCATTCCGTGATCCCCGCTGAAACGCTCTCCCTCTTTTCGGAGAGAGAGATGCGCCTGCTGCTGTGTGGCTCGGAGCAGATCGAGGTGAGTGACTTGAAGCACATCGTGGAGTACACGGAGGGCGTGGACGAAAGTCACCCCACCATCCAGCGGTTCTGGAGAGTGATGCAGGAGCTGACGGTGAAGGAGCGGGCAGGCGTGTTGCAGTTCGTCTGCGCTCGAAGTCGACTGCCCGTTCCTCCGTCGCAGCCCATTTCCTTCAAGATCGTGCTCACGAATCTGGGGGACGATGCGCTGCCGCAGAGTCAGACGTGCTTTTCTATACTGAAGCTGCCCAACTACAGCAGCGACGCGATCATGAAGAAACGACTGCTGTACGCGATCGGTAATGCGACCACGATGGAACTGGATGTGCAGCTCCACGACGCGGAAGGATGGGAATAGTGTGTTGTTTCGCCTGTTTGTTTCAGTTCAGTCGTTGCAAACACTCAATTCTTCCTTTGCCATGCACTTTTGGTTCTTCCTCCTTCTTTTGCTAGCGACAGTGTATTGCTCTGTATTGGGTGCCGTTTCGCGTTTCCAGTAGAGCATTAAACTGTCCATCGAAGACAACGGAAACGCCTTCTCCAGCCGAGTGGAGTCCCCTTGGTATTGCTCAAAGCACCAGTTTGGGGAGTATCTCGTGTCGCTTATCCGAGGTACTGCCTACAAGAACTCCATATTCTGCAATACTCCCTTCCCTCAGGAGGGCGTTCAATTCCAGAACGTTTTATTGGAAGAAGTGTCTGACGTGGATCGTGTGTGCCTATTCCCTCACTTCATGAGTAGAAAGGAAGACGAACTACATTGTTCGCATTCCGAATGCCAATTCCACGAGCACGCTTCTCGAGTCGTGGGATGGGTCGGGGGGCGTTGCGTTCTACTGTTTGTCCACGGAAGAAGCGCCCTGTCCTTCTGGATTCCGTGTCATTCAAGTGGAATTGGTGGAAGGAAGTGATGCCTAGAGCATGAAGGAGATTTCCCTCCACACGCAAAGCGTTGTGTACCGTCCCCTTGTGAACCAGGTGGAAGAGAAGAGAGGGGGTGATGTGTAGAGTCCTTTAACTATGCACGATGTGGAGCAGTATCTGGAGAATCACAAACGCCGAACGTTGCGCGTTGCGGTGGCAAAGGTCCCCAGTATCGACTTGGCTGAGAAGGAAGTCATCTACCTGTTAGGAGGTTCCCTGTGTATTATATTCCTTTTCTGCTGCCGTTTCTGTGCTCATAAGCGTCAGCACACAAAGCAACTGTAGATGGGTTTGTAGCAAACACTCTCAGGCTATTTCTTCTTTTTCTTGTGATCAGCGTCAACGAACCCGCACTTCTCCAGGACGTTGCGCGTCGCATTGTTGATGTGCTTGAAGCGATCTTCCCCGTCACTCCATTCAACTGTTCCTACCCGGACCGAGGAGAATCCCTCCCCACCATCGCGACACCACGACAATCACGTTCTTCACATCCATCATGTTCAACTACCCATCATCCCCCAAATCATAAATCACAAGATGTAGCATGCGACTGCCGGCAGCACTCTCTCCGTCATCGTCGTTGTCCTGGATCCACACGCCACGCTGCTCGTCGTAGATGCGGTAGGCGTACATGTTGTGAGTGGCTCTACAGTCAAAGGAGTAGCATTACTGCATACTTCTGTATCTTGTTATTGCTGTGTAGGTACTGGAGAACCAGCTTCACCTCCTCCTCGCTGTGGACCTCCGCGCAATGCGCTTGGAAGGTGCTCTTTCTGTCCGTGAACGCATCGTCCGTGAACACGGTGGGCTACACATCACTTCTGTTAGGAAGAGGAACGCAGTGAGGCGGTTTCACGAAGGGACAGGATGTGGCGCCTTCTTTGAATTCCTTCTCTGGAAGAGGCACTGGAGCCGTCTTTCCGTGACGTTCCTCTTCTTCGTGTTCAGGCTCCTCCACCGGTCTTGGTTGCGAGGGCGTGTTCAGAGGAGACGGATGGACGTTCTCGCGCAGCCACTCCACCCAGTTGTAGACGCAGACGCATCCGGGATTCTCCGAATACAGCTCCATCTGCGAGATAAGTCAATGCGCGAGGGACTACCAGTTTCTCTTCGATTTCTTCAATCTCCTTCTCCGACAGCCACTCTGCATACACGGAGAACTTGGGATAGCACGTAGAGGGATAGTCTTTGTGGTAGTGGACAGTCAGCAGCAATTCCGACCTTCCTATGTCATTTGGAATCGTGATCACGAACGAATTTGGTGGTTTCCTACGCCAATGAGCCGAAAGCCCATCCGTCCCCTACAGCGAGAAACAGTCAGCGTAAATCGCCTCCAGGGCGCATATCTCGTCCTTCTGCTGCTGGTCGTTGTCGTCCTCCATCCGCCAGTCGATTAGTGCCAACAAACACGCCAAATAAACCTAAAGGGAGTATTCTCTTCCGCATAGTACAGACCCATCTTGCTGAAGCCGCTCCTGGGGGTCAAAAACAGGAAATCGCACTTCCCCAGCAACATCTGATCCAAAACTGCCTTCAGCACGGATTCCTCTGTGTACTTGGTGGCCCGCACGCCTCCCACGTGGGAGCGCTTGAACTGCTTCGTGGTCACAACCATTCCGGGGAACTTCTTCCTCATGATGATTTCCTCCTGCGAAGAGTCGGTGGACAGGAATATCTTCACGGAACTGTTCCCTCTCCTGCGGTATCGCGCGATCAGCTCCTTCAGCTTCGTCATGAGATTGTCCACGTCGCTCTGGTCCAGAAACCGTCGCGAGTCGACCCAGTCGCTCTTGCCCTGTCCCATGCGAATATGCACCCCAATGCGAATACCGTCCCCGAGCAGTCGCTCGTACCGCCTCACGAGCGCCGTCACCTCCTCCGAGGGCTGGAAGAGCGTCTTCACGCACCGCCCGTAGTACGCGTCGACGCGGCGATAGAGCTGTTTCTGGTCGTGAATGCTCTTGTCGAAGACGCTACGCAGAATGCCCGTCTTGACGAGGAGGTCGTTGTTCCTGCCGCTGCGGAAGAACCGGTCGGCCATCACGTGGAGCGTGTTCAGCTGGATGGGTCCGCGCACCTTCCGCACTCGCTCCAGCTTCGACAGGTAGTCCGGTCTCTCCTCTCCCGTGATGACCAGCGAGTACGCCGTCTGGAAGGAGGGCGGCGCGTACTGCCGCGCGACCTCTACAGTTCAGCGGAGGGCGAGGGACTACTCAGCTCCTGCGCGGAGAGGTTGAGGTGCATGTGCGGGAGTCCGAAGTCGAAGAGGTCGTCGGTGATGATGTTCGAGGTGACTATTCATGACGAGAGAGGAGAAAGCCCACAGCGAACGGCGCGCTTGGTGTAGAAGCCAATGAAGAGCGCGTCGCAGATGCCGATGAGCTGTCCCGAGATGCCCGTGGTGCCGCGCTTCACGTAGGTGATGGTGTTGGAGGTGTTCCAGAATCTGGGGGTGAGGGAGAGGAGAGAGAGGGACGTTTCTTGGAGGCTGCGGAAGGATTGGATGTGGTCCTCCCACTTGGAGTACCGACCGAAGACGTTCTTGTTGAGAGGAATGATGCGTTTGCGGTGGTGAGGGGGTGTGATTGGGGATGAGGGTGATGAGGTGTGTGTTGAGTTTGAGTCGGAGTTTGAGTCTGAGTCTGAGTCGGAGTATGAGTCGGAGTCGGAGTCGGAGTTTGAGTCGGAGTCTGAGTCGGAGTTTGAGTCGGAGTCTGAGTCGGGTGTTGAATCAGAATCAGAATCAGAATCTGAATCAGAGTCTGACACTCCCTCCTCTCCATTCACCATAGCATCCTCCTCCGAAACCGAATCCACCTCATCTGAAGGCAGTTCGGAAGGAGACAAATTGGAAACAGATGAATCAGAAGGAGTCAACTCGGTTGAAGGGAAAGAATCCTCAGTAGGAACAGAAAAGGGAGACATCACCGTACCAACTCCTCTCGTAGGGTGCATGTCAGTAATATGAGAATGGGACACTGTAGAATTGAAAAGTTGGGACTCTAAAGCCGCAGATGGCTCAGAAACGTTTGTCTCCTCAACACCACCTACCCCTCACATCATAACCACACATGCTACCCGATAATACCTCGCTAATGGAAGACGAAGGCGACACAGCAGAAATCGAGTTCAAGAGGGTACGATTCGCGTAAATCCCCTTCAGCGAACTTATGTGCTCCTCCTCATAACTACCTACCCCTCAAAAGCGAAAACGCAGAACCAACGCAACAATCGCGGAAGCGCACAGAAGGACACGAAATGGAACACAATCGCATACACAAGCCAAATGCTGTACAGAAAGAATGCACGCATTCCAGTGTATGGGAAGAATGCCGTTTTCCAGCGAAAACCCTCTCACTTTCGGCTTCTCCTTGCCTGGGTGTGCAATCCCTTCCATCCATTTTGTGTTGATAGGGTAACTGGATGATTCGGATCGCTCGCTATCGAAGCATCTTATCGACTTCGTTTTTCACGCGTTTCACGAAGCCATTCGTTGCAACGCTATCTGAGTATGCCGTAAGCATGACCAGACTCACCGCTAGATTCGTGGGCAAGTTTGGACCGAATACGCAGACCATTATCGACAACTACTATGACGTCCCTATTGAGAATTGCCGTACGTTCAGCATCATTGCGCACATCGACCACGGAAAGAGCACCCTAGCCGATGCGATCATGAAGTACGCGGGCAACATTCCGAAGGATGCGCAGGCGCAGTTTCTGGACAATCTGGAGGTGGAGCGCGAGAGAGGCATCACCGTGAAGGCGCAAACGGCGAGCATGCTCGTGCGCTCGCCGGAGGACCACGAAAACTACCTCCTGAATCTGATCGACACGCCGGGTCACGTGGACTTTTCGTACGAGGTGGAGAAGAGTCTTGCCGCCTGCCAGGGCGTCCTCATGCTCGTCGATTCCACGCAGGGAATCCAGGCACAGACGCTGTCGACATATCGCAGTGCGATGAAGCACGTGGGGATCGTAGTGTGTATTCACGCGTAGCACTTGGATGTCATTCCGGTAATAACGAAAATCGACCTTCCTCACGCAGACATCGACAACTGCAAGCAGCAGATCATGGAGGTCATGGGCGTGAAGGAAGACGCCATTCTCTGCTGCTCCGCCAAGAAGAACATCGGCATTGCGGACATCTTCACGCGCATCATGGACGGCATCATCTGGCCGCAGGGCAGTCGCAGCGATCCCTTCCGCGCCCGCATCTGCGACTGCTGGTACGACACCTACAAGGGAATCATCTGCTCCATTCAGGTGGAGGACGGCGTCGTGAAGCGCGGCGACCGCGTCCTCCTGTACCACTCGAACCAGCCGTACGAGGTGATGGAGCTGGGTCTGTTGCTCCCCTTCTCCGTGCCCGTGGGCAAGCTCCACGCGGGCAACGTGGGGTACATCATCCTCGGCTGCCGCGACAACTCCAAGATCTTCCTCGGCGACACGCTCATCCCCGACGTGAACTACGCGCTGAAGAAGCTGCCGAAGCCGCAGCCGCTGCCGCACTTCAAGCCGTCCACGCCCATGGTGTACGCGTCGGTGTACCCGGTGGACCAGTCGTCGTTCGAGGACATGCGGACGGCGCTGGAGAAGCTGCTGCTGAACGACAACAGCGTGACGGTGAGCCAGGAGAACAGCCAGGCGCTGGGCATGGGGTTCCGCTGCGGGTACCTGGGCGTGTTGCACATGAACATCTTCCAGGAGCGACTGTTCCAGGAGTTCGGCATGCCCGTGCTGGTGACGGCGCCGTTCGTGCCGCACAAGGCGGTGCTGAAGCGGACGAAGAAGGAGATCGACGTGAACAAGCCGAGCGAGATGCCGGCGCCGTCGGATCTGGAGTGCATTCTGCAGCCGATGACGAACATCACGATCATGACGCCCAAAGAGTACATCGGTCCGTTGATGAAGCTGTGTCAGGACCGGCGTGGCGTGGAGCGCGTAGCCCTCGAGGCGCGGAGGTGACGTGTAGAACGTGCAGTACTTGGACGACAAGCTGGTGATGCTGGAGTACCACATTCCGTGGGCGGAGATCGTGGTGGACTTTTACGACACGATGAAGAACGTGAGCAGCGGCTACGCCTCCGTGGAGTACGAGGACGCGGGCTGGGAGGAGGACGACGTGGTGAAGGTGGACATTTTGGTGAACGGAAACCCGATCGACGCGCTGTCGTTCGTGTCGAACCGGAAGCGCGTGGAGGACGAGGGTCGCCGCATCCTGCTGCGCCTGAAGGAGACGATCTCGCGCCAGCAGTACGAGGTGATTCTGCAGGCGGCGGTGGGAGCGAAGATCTTCGCGAAGGAGCGCATTCCGCCCTTCCGGAAGGACGTGTTGGTGAAGAGCGGCAAGCTGGTGGGCGGCGGCGACCAGACGCGGAAGCAGAAGCTGCTGGAGGCGCAGAAGCGCGGGAAGAAGAAGCTGCGGACGATCGGGAATGTGGAGATCCCGCAGGAGGCGTTCTTCGCCGTGCTGGACCGGAGCAGTCGGAAGTAGTGGTTGTTCAGTGAGTCATTCAGTGAGTGATGCAATGAGTAATGCAGTGAATTGCTTAGTGAATCGCTTACTGAACAACTCAATGAACAACTCAACACCCGTATCAAACAAACGCAAGAATTCAACGGTAAGGTATCAAACCTCATCGAAGCTCTCCTTTTATTGTCACCAATTACTTTCTTGTTGTGTTTCTTGATGAGATGAAGGACGAGGAGCAGTGTCATGAGTAGAAGGCACATCCATGAACACACCATCGCGATTCGTTGCGCGGAGTACACCTCTGTTAAAACGAGACCCAATCGCTTTCCAGCCAAGCACATCTGTGGGTTACCGAAACACGGAAGGAGTACCTGATCTAAAAGAATGTTCTGAATCCTCTCCAGTTGGACGTCACTCAGCACCACCGTGTTCCCAGAGTTCGCAGAGCGGAGGTTCAACACCGAATCGATCCTTTTCTTCTGATTGTAGGACTCCTGAGCCCAGCGCGTCAGCATCGTCTTGTAGCTCGCTACGGATTCGTCCAGATTGCATCGAGCGCCGATTGATTCACTCATCAGCTGGATGTAATCCAGGGAAGCCATACTGAAGGGCAGTTCATTAGGATTAAGAATGACACTTGCCGCGTGATCCGTGAAGAAGTGGAGATTCTCTGAGATGCCGTTATAGTGTACATGGACCTTAGACCCGTCTATCGCGTGAGCAGCGACACGTGGAGCTACATTGCTGGGACGCGTCCGTGTGGTAGGGCTGGTGCACATCACCAATAAAGTGAACGATGTAGCGCAAATAGAGTCCCTAGCCGTGAAGACGAAAGCAAGGCATCACGAAGTTGGTGAAGCGAGAATAGGAGACACGATTCAGAAACGAGCTCGTCGCCGATATGAGCGAATCCTCATGCTGTAGTGACTAGAGTTCATTCAGCGACGAAGAGAAAACCAGCATCGTTGGCACATCCACGACGTGCCATTTCCATGTCTCCTCGTAGGCAGGCCGTTTCTTGATCTCATCCGCCCAGCAAGCCTACACATGAGAAATCGAAGCCCTATCCAACCGCCGAATATGGATCATGTAACCCCTATGCGTGACGAGTTATCGAGAGAGAGTACAAGGCCATCTTTCTCCAGATGAGACAATTCCTTAGCCACAGAACTCTACTCATTACAGCCATCACCATGCACATTCCCGGACACTGCTGGACACTTCGTTTAGCGCAATACGGAGAATAATACCATGACCCACATCTACGGCCTCAGCGCAAGTCGCGTTGTTGTACTATGCCACGCGAATGCAACACCGAAGAGAAAGATGAAGAGTGCCGAGGGACAAACCATTTCTAACAAACAGCCAAGAGTGAAAAGAGCAACTACACATTCAGAATTTCTACGGGTCCGGGAAAGCTGTCCGCGAAAGATGGTTTTGGCACGCGCAGCGTGCCGTTCACCGCGATTCTCTCCTGCAGCCCCTTGGTTCCAAGTCCAGCAAGCTCGTCGGGAAGGTCGACGGGATGGAACTCCGCGTAGGTCAGAGGCGTGAAGATCTGCTCGTAGGACGGCGACATGATGCGATTCGGGGACACGTGCCTCTTCTTCCCCACCCAGACAACGCAAATGAACGCAACGCACAGAATCTCCAGCGCAAACACGCAAAAGCTGATAATGAAGAAGGTCTCCGCAATGAAGAGCTGATCCTCGTAGGCGGTTCCGAAGCACGCGGCGTCCGTCGCGTTGCGGAGATGATGGTCCGAGCAGCCCTTCGTGAGCAGAGAAGACGAAATGACGGGATCCACATTCAATCGAATCTACGATGAACGCGACCCCGAAACCCTACTGAAAGAAAAATGGGGGTGGTGGGGGGAGAGGGGCTGAACAGGAAGGGGGACCACTCGTGAGAGTAGTAGCACCCATACGCTTTGGGATCGACCAGCTCGGAGGTGTCCAGGCTGATGTGACCGAAGTGGTTCTGCACGCGGTAGCAGGCGCGATGGAGGTACAGCGTGATGTTGCACTCCCCATCCCGGTTGCTCCACAGTCCGCCCTTTTGCCTGCACATGTCTTCGCACTCCGTCATCGTCGTGCACTGGAGCGAGAACCTCGTCTCGATGCGGTGATACACGCGGGGGATGCGGTCTGCGAAAAAGGACTCGTTCCGGTCGTTGTGGACGACGAAGGAGTAGGAATCCGACGCAAAGAGAATCGGAGTTCTGAAAAACAGGGATGACGCGAAGATGCATCCGCTCGCGGGATCCTTCGTTCGGTTGCAGCGGTCGCTCACGGGATAGAAGGGACCGTTGCTTTCCTCCTTCATATCCATCACCGTCTCGTTGACTCTAAAGGACACAGATTGGAATTCCTTCCGTTTGGTCATCCACTCCTCTGTTCGCTCATTGTACCTACGTTTCACTCCCCTTTGACACATTTCACTTCTGAATAAGCGACGGGCGATAATTCGGGGACGAAGAAATGATAAAACCCAGCAACAGAAAGACCAAGGGAGTAAGGAAAAGCAAAAAGATGAGGCTCACATACTTCTCGGATAGTTTGCGATAGTTGACTCCGCGCTGAAAAGGACCTTCCCCAGCCATTTCTCTAGCAAGCGGTTGGGAGTTTCATTGATGGAATTGTGTTATCGTGTGTTTTCCTCCGTTCTCTTTCCACGGGAAGGCGGCAGATGGGAGAGAGCGAATAGAGGGAGGAAATGGGGCGATTGGGATTTGTTTGGAATGGGGGTGATTGCGTTAGAGCGGAGAAATCGCTGCGTTAATTTGACCTGAGAGTATTCAATCAAAGGCGACGGTGAAACGCGCTGATTCCACTGCTCATTGGAGGAAGGATGCGAGGGGCACGTGATTTGGCTCCTTCAAGGGTTCTGAAGAAAGAACTGAGGGAAGAGGGAACGAATCTTCATCGACGATTCGTCAGAAATCGGGTCGTTTTCTGCACAAGAAGGATCAATTCGTACAAAACAATCCAATCATGTCTGTTTCGTAGACCGCGCGTCCTGTCTCGTCATTTATAGGATTCCTATTCTTGTTATTGTGTGTATCGCACTCATCGTGTACATCATCCTTCGTACTGCAAATAAGAATAGCAAGGAAATCAAGTACGTTGCTTCCTGTGCAGATTGACACGGTCAGAGAGGCGCTGAAGCTCCCCAAGATCCAGCTCCCTGCCGTACGATCGGATGTCTTTTCGATGGGCAAGGTTCGCCAGGAATACCAAGCCGTAAGGAAGTGGTATATCGAGCAGAACAAGAAGATGAGCGTAGTCGCTTCCGACGCGTCGTTGATCTGCAGGACCACAAGAAGAAGGAAGAGAATATCGTGTCCGACCCGTACTTCGTGCAGAGTGTTTCGTCGATGCAAATGAGCTCCATCTCTCAAATGATGCTGGGCAGGAAGCACGCGTGCTACAAGTCCCTTTCCGGCAGAGAGTTGGCCGTGTGTCAACTCATGGAGTACTACAGCATTCTGTTTGTCGCTCGCTCTCTGCTCCAATCTAGGGATGTGTCGCGCGACCAGATCTCCTCCCTCTTTGCAAAGACGGAGCACATGTTCATCCCGAAGGACGCGTGCATTGTCGAAGCGAATCAGCCAGACGTCTTGTTCTTGCATCGTTCACTCCTCACGAATAGAGCGCTGGTGTCGTCAGGACAGGTCCTCATCCAGGAAGAGGGCAAGGAGGACATCGTGTGGGAAACGCAGTCCTTCTCCTCGTACTTGACGTCGTGGGAGTTTCTGCTCTTCCTCGTGAATCCGGAGCACACATCTGTACGCGCACTCCTCCTCCCTGAGCCGTAGAGGATCACGGTGCGTGCGCTCACGCCGTGCGAGTTCTGCGTCTTTCAGGTGAAGAAGAGCCTGAGTCAGACGGACCACGACGTGGTGGCGCGTCTGGTGGAGAAGGAGGTGGGTCGTCTGCAGCGCCTCATGACCTGCCCCGCCATCGTGTACGCGATGTGAAGGGCCTCAACCGTAGCGAGCTGAACAGGTGTCTCGAGGTGAAGACGGAGAAGGAGTGCTACCGCATCGACACGCTCTATCCCCTCCTGCAGGAGTGCATCGCGGACGAGGAGATGAGCGGAGTGGAGATGCGCCAGAGCGTGGAGGAGATTGTTCACGGCGAGGGCGACGAGGTCCTGGTACTGAAGAAGAACCATCTCGTCGCGCTGCCTCCCTACACCATGTTCTCGCGCGTCCTCCTCCTGACGCGTAGAGTGGTGATTCTCCGCGGCAAGATCGTGTCCCCCGAGGGAGAGATCTCCGTCATCGTAGCACTGTGCGACGCTCGTCAGGACTAGTACGACAAGGGCAGCATCCTTCCAGAGTCCGGCGGCTCTTCCTTCTACGTCATGTCCGACGAGGTGTCCCTGCTGTTCGTTCCGTACAACGGGGACCTGGGCTGCATGAGCGTGTCGTGCCTGGAGTTCATCATGCGCTACTTCATCCGGCAAGTCACGAAGAACGTCGGCTTCGTCGACCGACGCGTGCACTGGCTGGAGCGAGAGCGCGGCGACTGCGTCGTCGCCGAGAAGGACGTGGTCGAGAACACGTGGGTTGTGCGAGTCCTCCTCAACCCTAGCATCATCATCGTGTCGGGACGCGTGCGCTCCACGCGGTCCTCCTCGGCGACGAAGGAGGTGCGCTACAAGCTGCACTACCGCCTGAGCTACGACAGTCGCCACGTGTTCAGCGAGAAGGAGAAGGAGGAGATGGCGCGGCGCATGAAGGAGAAGGGCGCGGAGGAGCGCATCTCGGGGCAGAGCGCGGACGAGGTGGTGATCAGCGTACACGTCCAGCGAGCGAGTGACCGTTAGGAGTACGGGAACAGTACGACGCTCTTCATCAACCACTGCCTCAACAGCGAGAAGGCGACGGTGAACCTGTACTGCAGTGCGTCGTGGTGCGCGGGCGTGACGCGTAGCGAGAAGGACGGAGATGCTGCTGATTCCGAGCGGCGTGCTGGTGCGCCTGATCCAGTCGCGTCCCGTCCCCCTGTTCAACTACATCAACAACCACACCATCGTGAGGGCAGAGTGGCGCGCTCATGCGTAGGACCTGAACGTGAAGCAGAAGCGGCAGATATCCTTGGAGCGGTCGGCGCAGCGCCTTAACGCCACTTGCAGAACATCGCGACGATCGCGGCGACGCAGAACTCGTCCTCCCTCGCCTGCTTCTCGCGCCTCCTCTACTCCGCGCTGAACGCCATCCAGCCCGCGAACTACGTGACGTCGGCGGACCGGAAGCGCGCGAGCCACCTCGCCTTCCAGGAGGGCGCGCGCCGCACGGTCATCGTGGGCGACGGTACGGTCAAGGGGTGGAACCAGCAGCAGCTGGACATCGTGGGATAGTCTTGAGGTGTTGAGGGTAGAGCGATCTGGTGCTGCTGGTGGTGAACGTGTGCGACTCGCCGCTGTCCCAGGGGGACTATGCGCTGCTGCGGGACATGATGATGGGCATTCGTCGCGAGATCGTGTTCCTGCGCGAGGCTGAGGACGCTGTGGACGACGACGAGTACGAGCAGAAGCTGGCGGAGTGGAGGCAGATTCTGTAGCCACGCCTCGTCTCCCTCACTCCCTAGCGTGTCGCTGGCGCCGCAGAAGGTCTACCACGTGACGCTGTACCGCGACTCCCCGCTGCGCGACCTGACGAACAACAAGTCCGACATTCGCCGTCTCGCGCGCTACCTCACGAATACGAGCATCGGCGTCGTCATGAGCGGCGGCGGCGCGCGCGGGTACGCACATGTGGGCGTGCTGCGTGCGATGGACGAGCTGAACATTCCCGTCGACTACGTCGGCGGAACGAGCATGGGCGCGATGGTGGGCGGCGCGGCGTGCTGCACGCGCGGCGACTACGTGCTGACGCGCAAGATCGTGAAGGAGTGCGCGCTGTCGCTGGGTTCGCTGCCGAGCCAGCTGCTGGACGTGACCCTGCCCGTGCTGAGCTACGTAGGTGTGGCGTGAGGACGTGAGGGGCAGACGAAGGGCAACCTGCTGAACAACGTAACGAAGAAGGCGTTCGGCATGAAGCAGATCGAGAACACGCCTATTCCCTTCTACTGCATTTGCACCGACATCACCAACTGCCGCGTGGCTCTCGCCTGCGTCGCTCACGCCTAGGAGTACGTGGCGCAGAACGGCTCGCTGTGGCGCTTCGTGCGCGGCTCGATGAGTCTGCTGAACCTGTTCCCGCCCATCGGCGACCAGACGGTGCGTGCTCGTCGCGCGTGTCATGCGTAGGCGCCCTACCCGCACATGCTGATGGACGGAGGGTACTGCAACAACGTCCCGTCTGACGTCATGTGCACGCTGTTCCACCCCAACACGGTGATCACCGTCAACGTGGAGGGCTACCCCGACGAGGGCAACGCGCCGGTGTACGACACGCAGTCCGGCTTCTCGCTCTTCATCAAGCAGCTGTTCCCGCGCTTCTTCGGCGAGCAGATCAGCAAGTCGAGCATTCTGCAGAAGCTGGTGTACACGTGGAGCGAGAATCGGAGGACGGAGAATCTGCTGGTGAAGTCGGACGTGGTGATCCGTCCTCCGCTTCGCGACGTGTACCTGGCGGACAACCGCCGGTACGACGAGATTGAGAATCGGGGGTACAATGAGGGAAAGCAGCGATTGATGGAGTGGATTCGCCTGATTCCAAAGGATTCGTAACGGTGTTTCGATGGCGTGAGGCGTAGTGACCTGTACAATGCCCTGTTTGTGACTCCGAAGTATCCCTTCACCGGACGGAGAGAATCCCTTGTACGCTCTTCCTCCTGCCTGTAGCACTGCCTCGCTTGCTTGTAGTCCTGTTTCTTTCACAAAGGAGGGAGTTTCATTATGAAGAAAACCCCTCACTCTTAAAAACGAGTAGCATGGCTTCAATCATAGATAGCATTAAGGGAGGAATTGTCGTGTCGTGTCAGGCTCACGAAGAGGACGGGTTGTATGGCCCCGAGAACATGGCGTTGATGGCGAAGGCAGCGGAGCTGGGCGGCGCTGTGGGCATTCGCGCCGACGATCCGAAGCACATTGCAGCCATCCGTCGAACGGTTAAGCTCCCCATTATCGGAATCTACAAGGAGGACGTCGAGGGATACGAGACGCGCATCACGCTGAACATGGACCGTGTGAAGGACATCGTGGAGGCGGGATCGGACATCATCGCGTTGGACGTCACGAATCGTCCTCACCCCTACGGAACGACGGGTATTGAAATGATCAAGCAAATCAAGGAGAAGTACGGGTGTCTCGTCATGGCGGACATTTCCACATTCGAAGAGGGCGTTGCGGCTGCGGAGGCAGGAGCGGATATCGTGGCTACCACGCTTTCCGGATACACGTCGTACTCGCCGCACGTGGAGGGTCCCGATTTCGCGTTGGTGAAGCGTCTCGCCCAAACCGTGAAGGTGCCCGTGATTTGCGAGGGCAGAATCGCCTCTCCCGAGCACGCGCGTCGTCTGCTTCGCATGGGAGCCCACGCGATTGTGGTGGGCAGCATGATCACGCGTCCCATGTGGATAACGAAGCAGTACGCCGAGGCGATGAAGCAGACCGTCCGCTCGATCACGGGAAGCGCCTACGCGCTGGACATCGGCGGAACCAAGATCGCCGCCTCGATCGTGAATGCGAAGGGCGACATGCTCGCCGGGCCCATTCAGTGCGCGTGTCCGCAGGACAGTCGCGAGAGCGTCATCGCGGCGTGTCTGTCGCTGCTGCACCAGCTCCGCGACCAGTCCGCCGTTCAGCCCATCGCCGTGGGCGTCAGCACGGGCGGCACCATCGACCGCGCGGGCAACATCATCTACGCCACCTCCTCGATCCCCGACTGGCAGGGCTGTCCGCTGCGGGAGCGCATCGCGCAGGACATGCAGCTGCCGGTGACGGTGTGCAACGACGGGAACTGCGCCGCCGTGGCGGAGGCGCGTCTGGGCAACGGCGCGTCGTACGAGTCCACGCTGTGCCTCACGGTGGGCACGGGTCTGGGCGGAGGCGTGGTGGTGAGGGACGAGTTGATGTGCGGCAGCGAGCGCATGGCGCAGTGCTTCGGACATATGGTGGTGTGTCGCGAGGGTCGCTGCAAGGGAGAGAACGCGGGCGCGGCGGAGAGCTATATCAGCGGACGCGCGTTGTGCGAGGCGTACAACGAGCGCGTGGAGGAGGTGAAGAGGGAGGAGAGTGAGAAGGAAGTGAAGAGAGCGGAGACGGGCAAGGAGGTGGGAGAACGCGCCGAAGCGGGTGACGCTATTGCCCTCGCATGTGTGAAGGAGATGGGAGAGTGGCTCGGCGTGGCGTTGGCGTCGATGTGTGCGTGTCTCAATCCCGAGGTTGTCTGCATCGGAGGGTCCGTGGCGGAGCTGGGAGAGTTGATTCTCGCTCCTGCGCGTGAAGCGTTCAAGAAGAGCGCGTTCGCCACGATTCGGGACACGCCCATCGTGAAGGCGAAGCTCGGAACCAATGCAGGTGTCATTGGAGCCGCTTTGTTGGCGTTGGACCATTGTTAGCGTGTTTGTTAAACAGAGACAAGAATACAACACTAGTCTTTGTTCTGTGGGTTTAAAACCTGGGCGAGCCAGTCGAATCCATCCTTCAATCCCTTACCCACCTTCGCGTCACTCTCCACAATCGTCCATTGACGATCTCGGATGCTGGACAGATCAAGTGCTTCCGATATCTAGCAGTGAATGCACGCACACGAAACAACTTGACTGCCGTTCATGGCGCCCTTGACATCCTGCTTGTTGGCAAAAACGAGAAGACACACGCCGCGGAGCTCCTCTTCCTACAGATGAAACGGCAACAAGAGGGCAACATTCAGAATGGCCATCAGTTCCGTCTTCGCAATGGGAATACGATCTGTGTCCGCACTGTCGACAACGTAGACGATGGCATCTGCCTCTCAGTGAAAACGATCACAGATACCTGTATTTGGGTAATAGCACCTCCAGAAGGGGCGAATCGTCGTCTGTCCTCCCAAATCCCACATTTGGAATGTCAGATTGTTGTACTTGATCTACAACGTCACTGCGTGCAACTGAGGAAGCACGGTTTCCACATTGAAGCCAATCGTGGGGACGGTGGAAATTGGCTCGTTAAGCTGGAGTCTGTCTATTCCTCAGCAGGGTGCAGAGAATGCAACAGAGAATAGTGGTCTTTCCTGCGTTATCCAGTCCCAGAACCAGGATTCGCTGTTCCTTCGATCCGAAGAGAGAGTCGAGCAAGCTCGAGAAGAATACACCCATGTCCCTGCGTTTCTGAGCAAACACGCGAATACCGAAAAACGGGAGGATTTTCGGCGAAATCCAAAAGGAGGCAAAAAGAAAGAGAAGGATGATTCGAAGAGCTGCGTTTGCGGGTTCTTGGTATGGGGTGGAGTGCCGAGTTTCACTGCGTAGGTATCCAGGAAAAGCCTCAGTCGTGAAGGAGCGCATTGCAGGTAGACTATTGGTTACGTGTGCAACGCGTAGGATGGTTCAACGAGGTCGCGACGAACGATGTTGAGAAGGTGAAGGGCGTGATTGTTCCCCATGCGGGATGGACGTTTCCCTTCTTGTCGTGTTTCATGTGCAGGTATTCGGGACGTATCGCTGCCGAGTCGTTTGCGCACATGAGGGGCATGGACGTCGAGCGAGTGGTCGTTCTGGGTCCCTGCCACCGTTACTACACCTCGCAGTGCATGCTGACGAAGGCGACGCAGATCCAGACTCCAGCGGGCGTTCTTGATGTGGATGTGGAGGCGCAGGAAGAGTTGAATAAGAACGTATTCTCCGTCTCGTGTAGATGATGTGTAGGGACTGTACGGATCCTGCAAAATGCGTGATGAAGAAAATGAGCACAGGTGTTCTTTGGGCAAGGGTTTGTTGACGTCTAGTCTGGAGATTGAGTTGCCTTTCGTGTACGAGCTGTTCGGGAACCGCGTGAAGGTGGTCATGATCATGGTGGGTTGTGTGTCCTCGAAGTTGAAGGAGGCTTATGCGGAGTGGGAGAGCGTGAGCGTTGTGACGTGTAGATCGTTGGTTCCGTACCTGAAGGACCCGAAGACGGTGTTCGTGATTAGCAGCGATTTCTGCCACTGGGGAGAGAACTTCGAGTTCATGCCGTACGACAAGACGAAGGGCGAAATATGGCAGTCGATCCAGGCGATGGACTTGGAGGGCGCGGGGTTCATCGAGAGAAACGACGCGGAGGTGGTGCGTGGGCTGTTCGTGTGACGCGTAGGGCTTCGCGAGCTATATCAATCGGACGGAGAACACGATTTGCGGGCACAACTGCATCGAGATCTACCTGAGGGCGCTGAAGAAGAGCGGGCTGAAGGTGAAGAGCGAGGTGATGCGCTACGGTCAGAGCAACCACGTGAAGGACTTTGACGAAACGAGCGTCAGCTACTGTGCCATGAGAACGACTGTAGAATAGGAGTGTTTGTTGGAAACAGGACAGAGTTGGCTTTTGATTTCCTGTAGCGCGTCCTTGAGACAGTTCACCATGTCTTCGAGCTCCTTGATGTGACTGTCTTTGTCTTCGATGGTGTTGGTGGCTTCGATGAGCAGCGACTTGGTGCTTTGGTAGAGCTCCACGCACTCCTGGTACATCCTCTTCAGCTCCTTGTACTTCTCCTTGACGTTCTGGTAGCCGGGAAGGAGGTGGTCGATTGTGGACTGGAGCTGTTGGTTGGTGGCGAGGAGGTCCTGGCGCTTCTTCTGCTGCTTGGCGAGGTCCGACTCCATTTCTTCACGCTCGATTTGGAGCTGTTGCTTGAGAGAGAGGTTGTCCTTTTGGGTTTGGGAGAAATAGAGTTGGAGGGAATGGAGTTGTTGTTCTCTGTCCTCAAGAGATTGTTGGAGGGAGTGGAGTTGTTGTTCTCCTTCATCATACGCGTGCTGGAGGGAGTTGACTTGCTGCTCCTTCTCCTCCACAACCTGCTGAAGCGAATCACATTGTTGCTCTCTCTCCTCCACAGACTGTTGAAGGGAGTTGATTTGCTGATCTCTCTCCTCCACACAACGTCGAAGCGAATCACACTTCTCCTCCTTCTCTTCCACAGACCGTTGAAGGGAACCAACGACCTCCTCTCTCCCATCATAGGCGTGCTGAAGCAAATCCAGCTTCTCTTCCGTCTCCTTCAACTGAGCCAACACTGCCTCCACTTCCTTCTCCTTCCCCTTCAACTCCTCTTGTGCTGATGACAGCTCCTTCTGCAGACTCTCCTTATTCTCACTCAGCCGCTTTTGTGCCTCCTTCTCCTGCTCAATTTCCTTCTTCATTTCCTCCACAATCGCATTCATCGTACTCAGCTGTCTATCCTTCTCCTCGCCCTCCCTCTTCAATCTATCCTTCTCCGTCTTTATCGTTTGAATCTCGTCCTCCTGCGCTGTGAGCTCTACACATGAAGCCCATCACGCAAACACCACTGGCATTCAGTTCACGCAATATGGACTTGAGTTGATTTAGTTCCGCCGTTCTCCTCTCCATGATCTCAGCCGATTCCTCCTTCTCTTGAGTCAGCAAGGATAATCGCCTTTCCATCACTTCGTTCTTTTCTTGCAGCTCATCCACTTTCGATTCCAGCAAATGAGTGCCATTCTCAGAGCCGTGATCATCGCTACCAGCCACCTCTTTCACGTCATCGAGCTCCCTTTTCTCCTCATAATTTAGCTGTGAAAGTGCGGAAGTCTCGCCTACGAGCCGTGAGCAAACGAATCCCCTTCAGTTTCAAATCAAGTGCATACTCACGACTTCGGATACGGGCTGCGAGGCGCTTTCCTCGGGAAGGGGCTGTGATGATGGCGTTGGCTCCACCGACAGAAAGGAGGGAGCGATGTACTCCAGTCCCTTCATAAACATCTCTCTGTCAATTCCTCGGAATCCCCCTCACGAAACAGAAACAGACTGTTTTCCTGCACTCCGCAGAAACGTTCTTCCGGAACTGGATTTCACGCGATCCCATCATGAGCAACGAAGGAGACAACGGTGATGCGATTCAGAGAGACTCCATAGTCGAGATGCCCCATCTTTGTCATGAGTAGAATAATCAAAGCATATCGGACGACAGTTTGGAACCGGCACAGAATGGGACCCAGGAAGTGATAGAGGAGCCTGATGGAACGAAGCGTTCTCTTGTTGAGGTTGCAGATCGGGTTTCTTGTCGCTTTTATGCGTAATCGGTAGCGAAACAAATATGAAGACGAGAATTCAAATTGTGACAGTGATAATGACAGTATCGATGCGCTCTGTCGCCAACGCGATGAAAACACAAGCACAAGAAGGGAACCACACGTGGAAAACGAGCTGCCGAGATATATGCGACCCACGATGAGTCAGACCATCCGTGAGCAGATCCTTGTGGAAGAGAACCACCGTCGTTCCATGGCGGCATTGCCCCACGCGTATCGTCCGTCTACGGCGCTGACTCTTCCGCCTCTCGAGGAAGCGCCTCATTTCATGCGCGAGACGATGAGCTTCATCTCCCTGGTCTCGTCCACACCGGTGAAGCCCCGTGTGCACCCTAGCCAGATCAAGGAGGTGGATTGGAAGAACAAGCCGCGATACATGCAGGAGACGACGAGCTACAAGAAGTACGTGGAGAAGGAGGAGGAGCGTCGTCACGTGACCCCGAAGGAAATCAAGGAGGTGGACTGGGAGCACAAGCCGCGATACATGCAGGAGACGCAGAGTTTCCGCCAGAAGCTGGAGAAGGAGGAGCAGCGTCGTCACGTGTCTCCGAAGGAGATCAAGGAGGTGGACTGGAAGAACAAGCCGCGGTACATGGAGCCGACGAAGGCGTACAGGCAGTCGATCGCGCCCGTGGAGGAGTACCATCCGCGTCGCGTGAAGCCGTCTCAGATTAAGCCGGTGGATACGGGTCGTCTGCCGCGGTACATGCAGCTTACGAAGGCGACGCAGGCGATGCAAGCAGTGCAAGCAACGCAGGATGCGAAGCCAGCACAACAGTCTACGAGGTCTGTGACAAAGACTGTGACAAGACAGCCCACGAACGCAACTGCCAAGCCACTGCCGAACTTCATGAGGAGCACCAAGAGCTGCCAGTCCTCTCTGGACAACAGACTGAGAGAGGAGGAAGCGAGACGGAAGAAGAAGGAGGAGAGGGACCATCAGCAGGAAGAATTGAAGGCGTTGCAGAATCGGTGGAAGCGCAACCAGGAAACCCTCCAGTCCCTTCGTGAAAAGAAGTAGTGTGATTATGGACTGCTTGTTGCAACAAAGATGGAATTGCTGTTGTTGTTGCTGCTGCTGCTGCGCTTGGAACTCCACCTGCTTCATCTTCTTGATCAGATTCTGGTACGTGCTCACGGGAACGCTCGTTTTGCTCGCCGTTCCGTCCTTTGACTTGGTGAACAGGGAGAGCAGATAGACGCTCGTGTGCAGACCGGAGTACTCTGTCACGTCGATCAGCTCTGTGGGTGAAAGCCAAAACAGAAGACAACTCCCATTGTTCACATCCGTGATGAACTTGCGAATGATGTTTGCGTTCTGCTGCAGCATTTTCTGGATTTCATCCGCGGGAAGGAGATAGCAGTTCTGGCCCGAGGAGAGCTGCATTGGCTTTACGGAGGGCTATGACTCAACTAGAATGACAGCGCTGCACAATATAGGGAGTTAGGATTTGTGTCCGCAACGGCTGCTGGTTCTGTTGCCGAATGTGCTGTGCCGCTTGCTGGATCGTCATGCTTTGCGCGGGTTGTGTGTTGTTTGGAGCTTGCTGTGCGCTTGGTTGTTGCATCGCTTGCTGCGACTGGTAGGCGGAATACGAGTTCATGTTGGGGTTGTAGGTGGCGGAGCTGGATTGGTATCCTGCGTTTGCCGGTGCTTGCTCTGGAGCTACAGGTGAGTGCGATTGTGAAACAAGACCGGTCTGCATTTGTTCTTGCGGATTGAACATGCTACGTGTTATGGTGAGCCAAATCACTCACTGTTTTCTGCTTTGAGAGAAGAACTGTTTGAAAGAGAGCCAGCGTGCATGTGAAAGAGTGGGGGAGGTGGGGTGAAGCAGCGAAGTGAAGGAGGCGCGCAAGGAGTGAAAGACCATGTGCAAGCGTCAGAAGGAATCACGTGAACACATCAAAACAAGAACGCCACACATACACAAACAAACACACGCACTAGTAAAACACACGAGACCATCTATCATTCTGGGCAAAAACATACCGGTTCCGAGCAACCACCTCATAGGCATCCTCAACCGCCGCAACGACAGAAAGAACGTTGGGGTAGATGTTGAAGGCGGCGTACTTTCTCCGATACAAGAAGAAGGTGCCCTTCTCGTACAGCGCATCGGCCTTCTTCAGGTAGCTCGGCACATAGGTCCTGTTGTAGTTGGTGACGCTGATGTAGTGGACGCGAGAGATGAAGGCGATGTTGGCGAAGCACATCTCGAAGAAGTAGGGCGGATTGCACTCGATCAGCGCCGTTCCGGGCCGCATGAAGAAGACGTTCGCCATCGCGCTCCCGTGACCTCCCAGCAGGATGTCCGTCTCGTAGAACAGCAGCACTTGCCCCGCGTACGACTGCTTGCTCAGCGGCATGATCGTGGTGTTGATTCGCTACGCGTGAGACAGCGGGACCAGCGCAACGTCGGCGAAGCGGTTGTTGATCGCCCGCAGGTAGCGCGGGAGCTTGACCCACTTGCGGTCGACGAAGCGTTCGACGACGCTGAGATGGACCTTCTGCTGCACGACGCCCACCGCCTCCACCTGCGCGTACTTGTAGGAGAGGGCGCGCATCCAGTCGTCGGAGAAGAAGCCGGCGAAGATGCCGCCGTCCTTGTTGTACGCCATGCGGTCCATCAGCACCGCCGAGGGGAAGCAGAGGTACTGCGGCGCGCGGTGCTTGCGGAGGAGGCGCAGCATGTCCTCCTCCTTCCACACGCGCACGCCGGCTTCGGGCGGGAAGGAGGCGAGGAGGAGCTGGAGGTACTGCTTGGACCACTCGTACTCGCTGAAGTCGCGGAAGTAGGGCAGGAACAGGTGCTTGAACTACGGTGAATCCGCGAAGCGAAGCCAACCTTGGGGAACTCGCGGGGAGCGAGGAGTTTCAGCAGCAGGAGGTTCACGCCCTCGGCGAAGTGGGTGATGTGCCGCGGTCGGAAGGCCAGCCCGACGTACACGTCCGTGTCGTTGAACCAGTAGGCGTTCTCGGTGGGCGGCGCGCCCTTGTCGAAGCTGAAGTGCCAGCCGTAGCGGAAGACTACGTGTGAAGGAGAGGCGACGGCAGCACATTGCTTTCCGTAGCGGCGGATGTCGACGCGTCGTCCGTCGAGGAAGTACACGTGGAAGGTCGTCTTCTTCCGCTCGTAGCAGATGTTCGAGCTGCGGATCCATCCCGACATTGCGTCCACGGCGTACTCCACGCGGAACCGCGAGAACTTCCTAGATGTGAGCGAGAGAGGGGAGAGCGACGATTCCCACCGCTTGTCGTAGTACGTGCTCGTCCTACACATCACAGCCACTCTACAAGCGAACGTGTTGCGGTAGTTGGAGAGAACCGCCTCCTGCAAAAGGGAAAAGCGCGATTGCCAGGCGGGATCCGTTTTGTAGGGTCGCGTGCCCCACGCCTCCTCTTCCGGCAATGCGGCAAGCAAGGAGGGGTACGAGTGTCCTGGAACTCGATCTTCACTATGGAGGGCGTAGTAGTCAACGGCTCGCGCATCCACAGTGGGATATAATAGCCCGAGATGGGAGTAGAAGTGGGATTGTCTCCAGAGCGGTTGTGAGGAATCATCCGTTTCGTTTGCGATAGGAAACACGGCGCGTGAATAGCGAGGCGTCGCACGTACTATTTGGAAATGGAAAAGCAGCAATCCTTACGAGGCGCGATAGAGGACACCGGAGGTGTGGTTGTGTCATGCGGGATGGAGGGTATTGTAGTGTCATGCGGGATGGAGGGTATTGTAGTGTCATGCGGGATGGAGGGTATTGTAG